>CACRXP010000198.1:552655-576018 GCA_902702965.1 Spirometra erinaceieuropaei | reverse complement strand
GCAGCGCCATCATGTTTGCTGACGATGTTAAGCTGTGGAGACCCATCAGATCTGATGCAGACAGGTACGCGCTTCAAGACAGTCTCAACCGCCTAAACAGTTGGTCAGCTCGCTGGCTCCTCAATTTTAATGTGGAAAAATGCGTGGTCCTGAGACTCCGCACCAGACGGACCAGTAAGGAGGACGATTCCTTTCAATACGTCCTTGGTGGTCAGCCCCTTTCAAATGTTGTTGAACAGAAAGACCTGGGCGTCCTAATGCCCTCCTCGCTGAAACCATCTTCACAGTGTCAAAGGGCAGCCAAAAGTGCGATAAGGGTGTTATTTACGCTGAGGCGAGGATTTGTGCAGATCGACAAGGAGCTCTTCTGAAAAACCTATGGGGCATTCGTCCGGTCTCACTTAGAGTATGCAGTCCAGGCCTGGCGACCGTGGTTGAAGAAAGATTATCAACGACTGGAAAGAGTACAGGCGATGGCTAAGAAGATGGTGAAGAATCTTCATCATTTGCCTTACGAAACCAGGCTGACCGAACTAAATCTGTTTCCTCTAAATTACAGGCAACTGCGCGGCGATCTCATACAAACCTACAGGATTGTCAGAAGCCGTGAGTGTGCCCTAGACCTTGATTAATTTTTTGAATTGGCCCGGACTGACCGTCTGCGTGGTTATCCGTTCAAACTGCAAAGTAAGCGGGCTCATTCGGACGTCCGACGGAACGCCTTCTCTCACAGGGTCATCGGGGCATGGACTGGACTCCCTGACGCCGTCGTTCTTTCTGAAAGTGTCAAATCCTTTAAGTGCAGACTAGACGCTCACTTGTTGAGAACCTACTGTACATACAATAATGATTGTTTTAGCGGCGGCAGTTTGCGCCTAGCTCACACTTACCGCAAACTTCTTAACTTTTCGCATTTGCTGATGTAATTGATGACTTTATTTATGTTTATCGATATGAATAGGGAGCTCAAGGGCGAAAGCCTCATTCCCTTAATAAACGGACTAAACTGACTAAACGGAACTGACTAAACGTTCCTAAGAGTAGACAGCCAATAGATGTCGCTTTTCATTTCCTTTATTCACGCGGCTTCAACTTTAGGGTCGCTGAAGCTAAAAGACTTTCATCTAGGAGCAAGAATCCACTAATTCTTGTCAAACTCTTTTTGTCGATAGAAGTGGATTTTATTTTCACCCATTTGGAGCGCTCGACTCAATATCTAGGGGAAAGAAACTTTTTATAAGTCGAGATCAAACTCCCTGCAACGAAGAGTTTCTCCCTCATTAACAAACGTAAAGCCACCCCCGAATTCTACTCATATGCCTTTTACCTCTAAAGCAGTTTCTCCATCTGGTGTCGACCAAATCTCTCCACTATCTTCAGCGGCCCCAGTTCCATCTAGCTCTTCGACTGATCACATTATCACAGAGACGGTTAAAACTAACCTCTTTAAAACTCCCCCACGAGGCAAGGATTGTTCAAATGCGGCTCCCAAATTTACTAGGGAGCTTGATCTTAACAGTAAAGATGAGCCAGTCCTTGAAGCACAACCGACTCCCAGCACTCAGAATAGTGATTTGGTTAATAAACTTACATCGAATCCACCCCGTTCCCACGCCTGGCCACTCAGGTCTGACCTCGTGGTTAGGTCCAATAAGCTAGATGATAATTCAGGGAGATCTTTTCCTGTTCCTATCCTGAATTCTCAACTTAACGCCACAGTTGTGAAGCACTCTTACACACCAGACTGCAAAATGCAAGTATATAGCATTGCTGATAACTTTTCCAATCCCACTGCTAGTCTGACACCCCAAATAATAAAGCCCTTTCCTGATGTTAACTATTTCCCGAAACCATTACATCCGCTGCCTAACATGAACTACCCCTCATATTATGCTAACAATTCCCAAAATCCTATTTTCATGCCTCCTACTTTTCCAACCCAACAAAATAGCTTTCCTCTTCCCGGGTCCTCCTCAAATGTTCTTCCCCTTCGAACTCAGGAAAAAAGCCTAAAACATACTCGTCAATTTCAACTGCACTTGAACTTCATTTGCTTCGGGTGTCTGGTTAGCCAAAAGAGCGCGAATGGAGAGTTTGCTGCATCTCTATTTAGTAGTTACCCCATAAATTTTAGATCGTAGCAACTTTGTCCTCCACCAATTGCTTCGTTCCAACAGCTTGATTTTCCACCTCTGGCACCTCCTTTTTTATAAGTAGCAATGAGCGGAACCTACGTATTATGAATACGCTCAGTAATGTTTCTCTCAACGCAAGGTCTGTGGTGCGAAAGATGGCACACCTAAGAAGTGTAGCTGTTGAGTATGACACAGACGTATTGTGCATTACAGAATCATGGGCTCACTCTCTAATTTCAGGCTCGACACTTAATATAGATAGCCTCAGTTTATACCGCCAGGATCGAGCTGACAGACGCGGCGGTGGATGCCTTCTTTGCATAATAGCCTCAGTTGCACAATTGCCTTATGACTTAAACATTTCCTCCTTCTCAGTAAATTTATGTTTCTCCTCGGTAATCCTTCCGCAAAATAGGAAAGCCTTAGTCGGATGTGTATATAATCCTCCTTGTTCCTCCGGAAATGAAAGCCAAGTCTGTGAACTCTTTGAAAAAATTACCGAAACTTCTTTCGATGTCAAGATAATTGTAGGCGATTTTAATTTGCCGGAAATTGACTGGCACACACATACTTCTCCTCCTTAATCCCAGAAGCTGCTTGACACAATTTACTTTTCAAACCTGACTCAATTAGTTCACTCCTCGACCAGAAACGATAGTGTTTTAGAATTAATTTTTACTAATGGCCCCTTCCCTTTATCTATGGATTTCTATCATGACCTTTTTGCAGGTGATCATGCATTAATCCATTGTCGCCTTCCAGTTGCCATTTCCGCAAAGCCAACAGTACAAAGTAGTTTTTTTGACTTTGCTAATGTTAACAAGGAATTAGTAAACAACTTTACATGCACTCTTGATTGGCACAATATTTTGTCAAATAATGATCTAAATTTTTTCAACAATTTATTACAATGCGTAACAGAATGTCTTCTTGACCTTATTCCTCGGAAGATGTTCAAATCGAGTGCTAATTCGAATGCTGTCCCACACTTTCTTAAAAACAGACTTAAAAAGTTACGGAAGCGGTTTAAAGATCCTTCTGTGAGCTCATTATCCGTTCATCTAAGAATCGTTGAAATATTTGAATTGGCTTCGAAAATGAGGCTCGCGCGAGATAGGCGTAGAGAGTCTTTAGCAATTAATGACGTGAATGCTTCTAAATCAGTTACTTAGCTCTTCCGTCAAAGATGATCTGCTAAGTGCCACCAAGTCATTCCGTTGACTGATGCTTCTCCTAGCATCATTAATTTTTCCCCCGAATGTATTCAAAAACCGATAAGCCATCTTCCTAACTCTCACTCAGTAGGTACGGACAATATCTCAAACTCTTTTATAAAACAGCTAAGAGATTTTCCTCCTCTGTTGAGCAAAAGCTTTTCAGTATTTCTCGTAAATGGCTTCTTCCCTGACTTTTGGAAAACTTCTATTATTATTCCACTATTTATGTCTGGCTGTCGTTCTGACGTGCAGAACTATTAAAGTGTCCATAAAATATCCTCTCTCGCCAAAATCTTTGAAAAAATTATCGCCGTAAAAATTACCGACTTTTGCATAGTCAATCGAGTTATTAGCCCTTCCCAGCATGTTTTTTTACCAGATCGCTCTTGTGAAACATGTCATCTGTCGTTTCTCGATATACTTACCTCTCTTCGTAATGACCATCTATATGTTGTCGTTATTTATTTTGATCTTAGTAAAGCCTTTGATAAAGTACCACATAAAAGACTCCTAGTTAATTTGGAAGCTATGGGAATTCGCAGTCCACTTATAGAATTTCTCAGGTCATACCTGTCTAATCGTAAACAAAAGGTTTTGGTGGGATCTTCACTTTCCAGTGAAAGCTCTATTGTAAGTAGTGTCCTACAAGGCACCGTTTTAGGTCCACTTTTGTTCTTGCTTTACATAAAGGATATTTTGGCAGCAGTTAAACATTCTCAATAATTTATTTATGCCGATGAACGCAAATGTGGACATTCATCCAATAAATCTACGAGCCTTCATTGCCTGGAGCAAATCCCTGCTGACATCATGCACACTTAGCTTGGAGCTCAAAATGGCTAATGGAATTCTCTCCGTCTAACTGTCACTATATGTGTTTTGGACCTGATAGGCTATCCCAACCCCTGGTCTTTCAAGGCACACCTATGATTGAATAAACCACCATCAAGGATTTAGGTCTTAGCTACACTATTAATCTTGATCCCTCGCCACACGCTAACAGAATTACAGCCAAAGCTGCCCAGATTTGTGGCTTTATTTCTTACAATTTCTATCTTCCTGAAATTAAATTAAGGCTCTGTCGTATGTTTGTACTTTCCATTCTCGAGTATTGTTGCCCATGTTTTGGTCGGGTGAATAAAGCTAGTCGTTTAAAAATTGAAAATGTCCAAAGATGTTTTTCTAAAAAACTTTTAGATAAGGAACATCCCAATATCTCCTACTCAAATAGATGCCAGTTAATTAACCTAAAATTTTTATGGGTTCGAAGACTAGAAGCGGGCCTCTGTCTCCTCTTTCGCATTAATCATAGTTCAAATTTTCCTCGGATTTTAGCACTTAGCCCTAGTAGTCGCCCATACAATCAACGCAACTCGTCCCTAATTATACCTCCTCCAGCGTCCTCCACCTCTAAGCGCTCCCTTTTTTCGCTTCTAGGTATACTTTCCTCTGGAATAACCTTCCAATAAATATAAGATCTTCAGGTAATCTGCACACTTTTTAGAGAAGGCTACGCCTTTATCTGAATACTGACTCGATTAAACTGTCATTTTCCTCATCCTTCCCAGACAACATTTTCTATGACACTGAGAAAGGGCCACCGGGAATTTACTATGCCGTCATTTAATTTCCGTATCTGTTCACATTGCCTTCCTTTGTGAGTAGTTTCGCTTCCTAAGATCCCTCACCAGAAATGTTAATTATTCCAATTTTTCAGTTCATGCATCGTGCCCTCACAGAATGCGCACCATCTACGCTCTTTGCGAAGCCTTCTGTATTCGCCATATACTAATATTCTGGTCGCATCTCCCTTGCCCCATCCTCGTTTGGACTCGGATGAATGTAACCGACCGCATCTGGGTTCCTATAGCCTCGAGACTGGTTTTCAATTTCGCCACTTATTTACCTTATTCAAGGCCACATACAGGCCAGTCCTGACCGACCTGCCTACTTACCCCATCATGAAATTCGTTAAACAATGCCATATACAGCTGACATTTATTTCGGCCCTGTTGAAGTCTGAATATAATCCATTCTATATCGCCACATGCAGGCCAGTCCTGCCGCATCTTTTTGTTTCTATTTTTTCGAGGGTTTTTTTCTCCTGTAACATTAATCCAATCATTTTTAATTTCTCATATGGGGCTTTTTTTCACCCCTCGCTTAACATGTTTCTCAACGGACTTCTAATCTCAAAAACTATTTATTGCACTTTGTACAGATCTTGCCTACCTCGTCTAAAATTCGCATGCAAATTTATTTTTACTTGCTTCGATGGGATTCCGACGGCTCTTTAATAATAATAATAATAATAATAATAATAATAATAATAATAATAATAATAATAACTATTATTACTGAATAATAATGAATTATACAGTAGTCGACTGCCTAAGAATGCGGGTCTTTTAATTTCTTACATGAACGAACTTCTCAATGCACTTTCCGTGTTGCCCAGTGACGGAAAATATCGCCCGTACAGAATTTATCAAAACTCAAGCTTAAGAAGATACGTCGTGTAATCGTCCCAACTGTGTTAATTGTCAAAACCTTATTCGACCTCGAATAAGACCCCAAGACGGTGGCCTCAGGGAAAGATCATGGGTTATTTGGGATGACGGAAGTACGAGTTGTAGTTCAGACACGATAGGATGCGCGTGAAGGTCCTTTGGCGGATAGCCTAGATACGGTCAATCGTCGATCCGTCAAGCGAGAATGGTGATGACGCGAGGAGGCGTCGGGGAGGTGTTCTCCGGTCCTTGGTATTTCTCAAACCTCCAGTCAATGCGTGTAGGTTTAATGGATAGATGCATAGGCAACAGTAATTATAGGCATTGAAATGTAGGATAACATAAGGTATTGGCCACTAGTGTGATCGAGGCCGTGAACTGTCATATATGGCAGTCTTGTAATAACCAATGGGATTAAAGCTGAGGGGAGGCTAGCGCGGCGCCGTGGTGTTGGTTGATTTTTCAGTTTAGTTCAGCTCAGTTTATTGAGGGAAATAGGCGTAAGCCTTTGAGTACCCTATTTTCAACGTAAAAATGTGTGGTATACAGATAAATGTTCTGTGCTGAAATAGTTTAAACACGCCCATAATAGTGGGAAAAAGTGAGAACGAGTTACAGGGGGTGAGCTCTACTCATCGCTCTCAGTCATTTCGGAACATAAAGATGTCAAGATTCTTTTTAAAACATTGTATAGTTAGTGACATCGCAACATCTGCGGGGAGGGCATTTAATGGCTTGACCACTCGAACAGAGAAGGAGAACTTCCGCACATCCAGCCTTGCCTGCTGAGTGCGCAGTTTTGACGGGTGACCTCGGAGGTTGGCCGTGGTAGCAAATTCAAAGAAGTCCTCGAAGGCCAGACTTACATCAAACCCCTTTACAATGCGGAAGGCTTGCAAGAAATCCCCGCGAAGTTGCCTGTAACTCAAAGGAAAGTGGTTCAGATTTACTAGGCGGGTTGCATAGGGAAAGGAGCTTTGCAACCCGCTTAGTAAATCTGAACCGGCAACGCACTAGGAGGTTTAGCATGGTTAATACAGAATCGGACAAACTGTGTCTGCATCTCTAAAGGCCATCGTTAACCAATGGCCTAACAGCCGGTGGACCATTTCCGCAAAATGTTCTGGTTGCCCATTCGCACATGCCGATTCACCGATATCCCAATGTGCTGTCAGAAAGGGATGAAGTCTGCTGTTGCGGTGTAGCATCTTTGTTAGGGGAAAATCTTGTTTTCTTTGTAAATAGGATCACTTCTTCCTGAATTGCTTTTAAAGGTGCCGTTACATGAACACAATTGGGCTGTACGTGCTTACATAATTCACACACCTCAGGGGGTTGTTTTCTATAGTCATCTATAAAGTGCTTTGCGCAGCTCTTGCTGTCCCGAAATCCCTGTTCCCACGGTCGACGGGCAAACCCACTGTATCAACAAAGTTTTGCTGGATTTTACTCGCGGAATGGTCGAAAAGTCTCGTAAATCGACCGGTCTCGGAGTCTGCCGGCTTTCCGTGTTCCAGCTAGCTTTTTCACTTCTTCTAATTCCCTTCTCAACGATCTTTGAATGCTATCCGTACCTTCCGTCCTAACCCACCTTCCCCATTTCACCATCGCGCCTCAAATAGCTTCATCTAAGGCTATGCAAATGGGCTTTTCTCTCTCAAGCCTCCTACTACATTCAAGACGAAGGTTCCGATTTCCGCCGGAAGGGATATGATGACACCTGGTTTAAGGTGCTCAATACCAACCAAGTGGCCATATGTGATATCATGTTGCGATTGCTGTTTTATTGATGCGCCTATGATCTTGCCTAATCTAGCTGGCCTCGATCATGTCTCGAATTTTGCATATCCACGCGTGACGATCTGCGGTAGCAGATCTGTAGTAGTCGATCCATTTCCCCAGCGACGGAGGCCGAATACAGAAGGCCAAAGAACCACCTCCATGTCTTCGCGAACTGTGCTGAGCCAGGTCTGGAGTTAGCCTCCTCACCGATGCGTCTAGGTAGGCAACGGCGCTAGGTCGAGGTCAGCAACACTGGGGTCACTGAGCGGACGACGAATAGCGTGCGCGAACTTCCATTCTTGGGTGATCTGAAATATCCGCGCGGTGTTGTCACAGAGATTGCGGACTGCCGTTTGGACGGAGTTGGTGTACTTCACTCGAAAGATGATCCTCTGACAGTGGTGACCAAACACCTTCGGTTTGGGCTCATCTTTATGTACACAGCCAAGCACCTACAGCCGTATAGGACGGCGGACAGAACGGATGCCCGGTACACGCAGATCTTTGCAGCGATGAGCATGCTGCATCGGCTGTATAGAAATTATCCGAGAGTTGTTAAAACCATGCTATCAGCATCAATTCATCACGCCATGTCGTTCTTACTTTCCTCATTCGGATGGAGCCTCATTCCGAGGTATTTGAGACTTTCTAATTCTGCATGTTGGCAGTCATTAACTTCGAAGCGCACCGTCCCCTGGTTAGGTATGCAGCTCGAAAACACTTTAGTCTTCTCAGCGACCTACCTCACCCGTGGCACCACGGATTGCATATCATAAAAGCTTAGGGCCAGCAGGACGATACCGCCAGCGTAGTCGAGGCTAGTCAGTCGGCATCCGGCTGCAAATCCAACACAGTAAATACGGTGTAAAGGCCTCCTGAGAGTCCTGTCAATAGCGTGGTTAGACAGAATGTAGAATGGCAAACAACCTTAGCAAAGGCCCGACCTAATACCAGACGTTTGGGAGAGATTATTATGGACCAAAACTCGCACCCTTATCATGACGATGATCTTTATCGGCATACCATTTAGTTTCATTATGTACCACAAGTACTCACAATGGATAAAATCGAATGCGACGGCGATGTTAACCAACCGGGCGGCCGTATCTTACTGGTAACCATGACAGAATCCAAGAATGCGCCACAGTGTGAGTATCTTGTCGGTGTATCCAAGTTCAGCTCGGAAGGCACCTTGGCTTGGCCCCGTCATCGTGATACGCAAACTCATCTCGCCTAAGAATGACACCAACAAAAACCTTTACAGCAATGTCTACGAGACCCTAAGCCGTGGTAGCTCTTCCATTTTGTCCTATCTCCCATTTTGAAGACAGGCACAAGGATGTCCGAACCTCGGTCGCTAGAAATCAACTCGTTTCCCTACGTTTGCTCAATCACCTCATAGGGCCTGGGTGCCACTGCTCGGCACAGGTCTTGCAGATTTCAATGGGAATATTGTCACAACACATAAAGTGGGGAGGAATGGAACCACTGCAGAGGGTGAGGACGTGGTGGGATGATCATTGAAGTGAGGAAGGTGCCCCCACCAGCGCTCGACCGTGGCCGGGTTTTGAGCAAAAAAGCCGCCATACACATGGCGAACTGAGTCACCCGGTGCGGAGGGCCTACCGTTAACTTGGCGGTTAATCTGATAGGACTTCTAATGTCATGAACATTTAAGGCTTACTCCATGGAGATGGTCACTTCAACTTGGTATTTTTTGCAGTCATCTATAATTAAACTGCCACTTTCCAGAGGTGAGGTGTGCTTTCGGGCGTGTGCGGTCGACAGCATGGTCCGATCCGTGGACGTTATCATTTTCGACATCATTCATCTATCTGCTGTCGTGAACCCAACTGCGGAACCTTGAACCGACTAGATCGTATTCGGTCTGACTGGTCGCATGGCTTTCGTTTGAGTACCAAGTCATTAGATGTTTGTGCCAATGTCAGGAGCACATGCAGGTGGCCAATATTCCATTGCACTCTGTACCATTTCCAACTTTGCTCGTGCACTCGATTAGGGGCCGAACGATCAAACCCGTCATCCACGATACCACCTGTATGCAGCCCTGCCGCCACAACCCCGTTCATTCTGCCTTTAATTCTTCATTTTGACACCCCGCACTCGCAGAGGGGAGCATTCTCACGTCAGTCCGTCCGGATGTGGGGCCATGTGATTCTACTTTATTTCGCAGCGTTCCACACCCGCAAAATTCAGTCTAGGTGGGAAGATTACAAGTAACCACTCGACCCTGCCCAAGAATCTTTCCTACTTTCTACATTTTGGAAACTATCCCTGTTAGTGGACTACGTATCTCATTTTCATGGTACTCGCCACTAGTGTTTCTTTGCTTCATGACCCGTCCCATTTTTACCAACCCTGTATGGCTGTTTTAGTTCTATTTAACAATAATAACGTTCCTCGCACGCATTCAGCACTTTTCATTCTCATATGACTGCTATGTGGCTTGTTCATTTACGATCCCGGCTTCTTTTAGGCGAGTCACGATAGGTCGTCAGTGTTTCCATGTGCGCACCCCCACGAATTTCCCACCTTTTGGGTTTTAGCGGCAAACTTTGGTCACTCTGGCAATAACTTGTTGCAGTAATACTCCTCAGACCCATTATTGTACAGTAACCAAGCCACCACTTTCCTTCTGAAATCGTGCACCGGCATTTCTCTGACCTATTAGATCTTTGATTTGTGTCTTTGAAGTGAACATTTTTATCCTTGCCAGTAGGCGGGGTTAGCAGGAGGTCATGTGAGGCAAAGGGGTATTGCAGTCTGCATCGTCGTCTTTGGGAACTTATGCGACTAAATAGAGCAAAAATAAAGAAGCCTATCGGCGATAATGATGGTACCTGCCGAGCGCAAACTCCCGACCTAAGCTGAGCCTGTTGGCACGCTAAACCCGGAGGCCACCGCAGCAGAGGTGTCCTTGAGATCAACTTTTGTCAAATCCACTCACGTATCAATTGATTGCCTCGAAGCCATCACCAGCTCTGACCGGACCCGGACAAAACGCTAGACAGAATGATTTTGCCCCCAGGTACGCAGAATACGCAGGCTCAGCATCTCAGCCGGCGCATACTGAAGGCGTATTTGGGGAATTGAGTTCCTGACCTAGAAGTTTGTTGCGGACGGCATCAGGGAGACGAGCTCGGATAGTGGAATGTGAGCAGTATCAGTCGCATACCCCGAGGCGCCGAACATCTTCCGTGCACACGAGTCTCAGAGGAGGTTGTCTCTCCTACTTGCAAATTCGTGTGTAAACCTATATCCTGCCTTCTTCGAAATTCTCGATGAAGTCGGAAGAAGGCCGTACACATCAGGCTGGTCAGATGATCGATCCCATCTTGACCAGCCTGGTTGCATAAAGTTCGATCTACAGTAAGAGAGGCTTCCCGATAACTTGAGATTCTCGCCATCTGTGACTGGGCAGATATCTCTGACCGCGAAACCTGGAGAGTTTATTTTAGAACCCACTTAGGCCACTTTCGTGCTATTGGTGAAACATCACACTGCAATTCTGTAAAGGACACTGTCAGTAGCGCAATGCCATCTGTGTATTCCATACCCTTAGCGCTGGTTTATCGCTGTCGTCACTGCAGCTGTGACTTTCGCATGAATTGTAGCACAGTTTACGGAGGGTTCTGAGCAGCCCTTGAAAAGCGGTCCATTTCTCACTTTCTGTCAGATGTCAGGTAGACGGGCCCTGATGTCTTGTGAGAAACTGGGTTTGTCGTTCTTTGACTATGTACGGTTGATCAGGCGGTCACCATTTTTGGAGGAATCACCTTGTACGTCATCCGAAATTAGGTTCCTCCGCTCATGCACGCTCCTCAGTTGAACAAGTTCCACCGGTTGCATAGGCTTTCAACATGAGTTGGCACTTAGTTAGTTGTCGACGCTGATGGTTAGGATTTGGAGTACCATACTGATGTCACCACATCAACGAACACCTTGCAATACAGTTTGGTTGTTAGCTTATCTGTTAACACGGATGGCCGATAGTGGGACGACCTTCGGCAGGAGGTAGCTTTGAAATAAACAGACCCGCCGCCATTAGGCGGGTTTTATTGCCAACGCGCCAGAACGGCTAGATTACAATCGACTGAAAATACAAAGAAGATATCCTCGTTAAAGCAAATCGTTAAAACAATCTATCTTCATGCCGCTCCTTGGCGCTAAATGGTAGAATTTGATGTTCCTCGACTCTGCTCTCCGGATGTTTGGCAATGCGCATTCTTTAACAATGCGATATGGATGTTTATTCGGCCGAAATCTAAATTTCAGACTGGATCCTGAGGGATATATGCCGTCTAGGCAAACTTATGTTTTCCCTGCAACGGTGGCTTCTCTAGCTCCCCGGGTAGACTATATAAAAATCGCCATTTCGGAACGGACGGACGAAGCATGGCTCTAATTATGATATACCATGTCGGATGGATAAGATTGCGAGGTTAGTCGACTTATCCTTCAAAATGGCAAAAAGCAAGGTAGCTTTAGAGTTACAGGGCACCATACTAGCAGTACAGGTACTTGCTAAAAGCCCAGACACGCGTGTTTCGCCGACATTCTGCCGCTGCATGGCACAGCTGCGAGGTGTTCGGCTCTTCAGTGGGTCTCGCAGCATTCCCTGCCTGCTTTCCGGTAGATACTCAAATTTCGGTCTGCGCCTATAGACCTTAGTATATACTGGCCTACTGCAAGTTCGCAGTTATTTTCTGAGGAAATTAAAAAGCAACACATTGTAAATTGGAGTATCTACCTGAAAGCACATGAGGAATTCTGGGGGACCCAGTGATGAGCCGGACCCCTCGCAGCTGTGCCATGCAGCAGCAGAATATCAGCGAAACACGCGCGCATAGGCTTTTAGCTAGTGCCTGTGCCGTTAGCATGGTATCCTCTTACCCTAAACTATATTACTAGACGCCTGTCGGCAATTAATGAACATTACGCGGTTATCCGCTGTGACTGATGGACTTCGTCCCAGATATTCATACATCAGACTTAGGTCTACGCCTATAGACCCTAGAAGGTACTGATCTGCTCCAAGTTTGCAGTTAATTTCTGAGGAAATTAAAAGAAACAAAACAAGGCAGTGTCAACCCGTACCCTTTATCTGGAGAAGCCACCAATCAGCTCAGCGAGGATGCTTTGGACCATCCAACAAGAATGCCTGAAGTGAATCGGGCATGTTCTCTGTCATCAGTCTCCGACCTACATCTGGCGGGAAAGAGGTCAGCTCAAAATAGCCAAACAGGTGACTCTTAAGCCTTCGGTATTGGGTCTTCACAGCCTAAGAAGCGACTGGGTCGAGTGTCGTAGGCGCTGCGCTGCAGGGATGACTGCATGTGGTGGAATGTATTGTCTGGGTCTTTTACGTATATAGAGCCGAATCCAGACATCTGACACATTTACGTCTCTTTGATACCATCAACGTGTCCCCGTTAGCCACCGTCTTTGACAGTTTGCACTTCCAAGAGTCCTAGCTCACACCAGCCCGTGTACCCACAAACGTGTGGTTTAATCCTAATCCAAAGTCCCCACGCTAACACTAACCCTAACTTTGATCGAGGAGGGACCGTGTCTCGTGACCTGACCTGTGGGCGTCCTACCATTGTTAGTATTCCTGACCACAGCTGACAGGCCGAAGAGCCCGTGGCTAAATGACATGACGTTGGACTTAACGTTCAGCAGTCAGAGAATCGGGGTTCGGATCCAAACTTATGCAGACATAGGATGGGGTATGGCTGGCTGACGACGACTAACAAGCCAGAAACGGCCATCCTAGTTTTTCTTTGTCCTTCATGATTGCTGGCCTTTGTTCTATTGCCTGAGAGGGTTCTACATTGGGCCTCAAGGCGCAGTCTCTTCCGTCGTCACTATTGCTCATTACGCAGCTGCCTGCGAGGGCTCTATGTTGAGACCCAAAGCGCAGCGAGACGAGCACCTTCCGTAAGCTGATCAGTGAGCGCCCTTCCCACAGTACTAGTTTTGATCGTACCTTTAGCTCTAGTCCCAGCCTCAAATCTCACCTTAATTCGTCTGGCGCGCTTAATAGCCTGCGGCCAAGTTGACACGAAATTATCGGCCTCAGAAAGTTCTAAATTGTCAGTTCAAGAAAATACGACGGAAATTTGTTAGGAATTGCTCGTTCCACAAGCAGACATTTTCGTCTGCTTACTCTACTGGCCAGCGTTAGGTTTTCGTTCTGACCACCACCACCACCACCACCACCACCACCACCACCACCACCACCACCACTGGCACCACCACCACCACCATCACCACCACCACTGGCACCACCACCACCACAGCCATTGCCTTAGTAGACCAAGTGTTTGACGACTTTTTTTAAAGAAGCCTGGAGCCACTCCCTGTCCTGTTGGTGGGTTGTAAATGCAGTATGGAAGTGTGGATTCACCGATTTCAGCACGGGGCCATATGCGGTATTGTTTCTATCGAGGTGACCTGAGATTGGCTTTAGACCAACGAACTCGAGTACATGGGACAAGTTCTTACCTGCCAAATGGCATTGAGTAAGCCTTTTTGGTCAGTCGCCGTCCTTGCATCAAACCTCCCAACCCCACTTTTTACGCCAAATGCACCTATGATGATAGCGATTCGTCGGGGAGTTTTCTCTTTCCTGACTGACTGCAGTGTGCAGCCACTGCCCCCCTCTGCCTTTTCTTATCCCCAAGATTGTCCAGACAGTTCAGGTTTTATTGTCTCTACATTTAGGCAACCACTATAGACCGCCTTGCCTTTGGCAGTCCGCATGGCCGGACGGCCACAGACCGTGAACTGCAGGCTGCAGGAACACGCACGCTCCACGACTTTGTAGGACAGATAGTCGCCCCCGGGATGGTGTTGCGTGCAGACCCATCTGAAGAGTCTCCGATTTCAGCTACCTGGTTCCTTGGCTCGGGGCTGGTTCAGGTGCCCTCGAAGACCACAGCCTCTTCTGTGAACTCGATTTACGTCCTCGTCCGTCGTGTATGTCCAATGTTATGTGGTGAAATAGTTCTACTAACAGGTTTTAGTAGGTATAATATGTACATATCAGTAGCGCATATTGCAGTTTTCAGTCTTCTCGCTGCCCCGATCCTTTGTAGCTTCTGTTTCCCTGCCGCTCCACAAATTACTAAGGAGCCACAGTCTGTGCTAATTCGGGCAGCGGTTGTTTTAACATTGGGTTTGGTTAATGTACTTGAACAATTCTACCGTTTACTACACATGGTATGCTTGCTGCGGTAACCTCGGACGCCTTGAGAGATTCATATGCTCATGCACGTACGCGAAGACAGGAGATAGTGTTTCTAGCAGACTTTTTGTCATTTTTAATACAATCAGTGATGCTTGTTGAGATCTCTGCACCAGTTCTCTCTTTTTACATCTAGCCTTTTAAAAACCCTCTCTCAGTCGTTATTCGAATACTAGGGAGTTACTTTTTCTAGCAAATATAATTACTGGTTTAAAGGCACGGATTATGATGCGTTTGTTCGCTCTGCCCAGTCCCCATGCGGGTCGCACTGCCATCACGCCAGATCAAGACCATATTGGCTCATGGCATGCGGGCTTTGCCGAGTCTGCGCGAGTCATTAACCATTGATGTAAATGCACATGGCATTTTTTAAGGCAAAAACTCACGCCGCACCAGCAACTTTGTCCAATCTCATCACTAACTGACTAACAGGTTTTGATAGGCCATTATTGCATGGAATGGGGAGGGAGGGAAGTTGGCGCAGTCCGGATCCAACGCCTGGTCCCCCCACTGTATACGAACGGACGGCTCTTTATCTATAACGAGGCGCAGTATTGTTTTGGAAAGTTGACAACTGATGGGATAACTGGGTCCTAGTCAGGTCCGTAGATTAGATTGAAATGACTCCTTCCTGCTGCGGCATTTTGTTGCGCCCTCCCTTGAGTTAACTCCGAGACCCGTTCAGTTCTCGAGACTGTCACCCAAGTAATCTGCAAATTCAGCTAAGTACAGTGACGCTCGGGGGTTTGCGCGCTTAGCAACCAATTCTCACCGGTATCGGATTAGCAGTCCAACCGCTTGTAAACATTATGTACCACTTTCCTCTCATAGGAAAATGACGCGTGAGGCACGCGTAGACGGGTTGCCTGGCATTGTTAGTCATTTCACCACCCCCACTATTAATTATTGGACTCGGACGGCCAACTTGCGAACCCTGGGACATTCGTTTTTAATGCATTCCTCACTATAAGAAATCTGACGCGTTCGCATCTCTTACGGCGCGCTGCGACAGTTGACGAGATAGTTAGGTCCTACTCAGGTCCGAGATAAGACCGCATTGACTCCCTTCTGAGGCACCTTGTCGCGCTCTCCCTTATGTGAACTCAGAGACCCGTTCTGTTCTTGAGACAGTCAGCCGAGTAATTTGCGAATTCGACCAGACACAATGACGCTCGAAGGTTTACTTTATTACCAACCTGTTATCAGTATCGGACGCACTGCACGGAGGTTGGTAGTCCGGCCATTTGTAAGCGGCATATACAATTTTCTCCGCATAAGAAAATGACGTGTGTGGCACGCGCAGCCGGACTGTCCAGCTTCGTGAGTCGCTCCATCCAATCTCATCATCAGTTGTTGAAGAGACTCGGACTGTCGAATGGCGAACACTGGAGCATTCGTCTTTGCGGCAATTCAGTGTATTCCTCACTATACTAGGCCTGATGCGTTCACATCTACTACGACGCGCAATGAGTAGTGACTTGGAGGGTTGCCGGTTGACGGGATAACTTAGTTCACACGTGAGCACTTTGAAGTGACTGGAGGACCAAGGGGCAGGCTGGAATGACTCCTCTTTGGCCTTTATGGCAGTCTCGGAAGCCTGACACGCGTATTGAGGTCACGCGGAGGCAGGCGGGTGTTGAAGTTCTCAGTCTCCTTACTTTCGCGACCCGGAAGTTGTCGGATTGCACCTCACCTTTTCCCCAGGAGGCTGTGGACGGTGTGCGTGTGTGCAAAACATCAAGTTTAGGCGTCTAGGCGTCGTCAGTCCACGAAAACAACTTTTCCTCCAGCCCGCGCAGAGGTACTCCCTTCTGCCCGGGTTTCTGGCGTGACACGCGTCTGTTCATGGCAAAACACACATTACACATGCCTGTGCTGCAAGTCACGGCGCTCGCACGGAATTCTGCCCTAGGCGCGCGACGCTCTGACCACGCCCTCTGCTCTGGTCGCTTGGTAACCAAACGTCGCCTAGGTGTCCAAGCGTCACTAGGGCCACTCTGTGTCCAATCACATCACCAGTTACTTGACAGGCAGAGTGTGGCTGACACTGGAAATCCATCCACACGAAAATTCGGTCCTTCTGTTCAGCATGACGCGCTAAAAGTCATGGCTTAAAGTCAGGCCGCAATCGCCCTGTCTTAATTTGGCCTTTTTGACGCTCTCACTGATGTGAGATATGAGTCGTCCTCACAAAAGCCCGGTACGTGTTGTGGGAACCAGATTGTCTTGACGTTGTCCTAATATCAGAGCAATATAAGTGGGGAACTAGAGAGTGCGTTATATGCTGTTCAATTCTAACTCACTACGAAGTAATTCATGCGCAAGTCACTGGCGCTGCGTCCACTCCCCGGAACACGCATGGAAGTCGTCGCCTGCGAAGGCCGGACTGTTGCCCTATAGTCACCGTAAGGCCGTTTCATTCTCCCGCCTCTGGTCTTCTTGACTCCGGCTTGACACCGGACTTCGATGGAGGAGGGGAGAGTGCAGTGGGTGCAACGAAAATCAACTATCATTTTAAATCAAGCGCAAGTCACCATCCTTCCCGCCACCCCACCGTGGAGCATACGGTGGTCATCATAACGACGGCTGAACTATCTTAAGGTACCGGTGTGGGCTTTGAGGCCGCCAAGAGCAAGAAAAAAGGCGGAGGAACTGTCCCAGTAGGGGTGGATAAACAGGCAGACTCGTCAAGTAGTTTGAGAAATAAGAAGGGCTCACCATAACAGGTTTATTGGGATGCTGACGTTTCGGAGAGCTTGGTCGGCTCACCTCTGTCAGAGCGTAAAATGCACTCTTTCGGGCTGGAGTAGAAGTGCCCTACTGTGCTGGTCGACCTCATGCCGGTGAATTTTTTCTTTTCTCGCTGCCTCGGCCTTTCAGGAGATGTTTGGCGGGCTTTTTGGCTGCGTGTGTTGTAAGTCACCACATCGTCAGGGTGGAGGTACATGGTTGAGCCTCCGTTGGGGTTGGTCGGTCTGGCGGCCCTTTTTCTTCTTCATCGAGTGAGCTCGTCGTCTCGCTGTCTTTGCGCGGCCTTCTTAAGTTCCGTGTGGTTGTCATGTCCTGACCTTTATGAGCGTAATGACGCAAGGCTTTGTAAGCTACAGGAAGGTCGGTTTGTCTATTGATGGATTTGGGGTTGAACGCTACGCCTCAACTGCTAGCTGTTCCGTCTTTGAGTTGCCCCGGCCCAAGTTGGTGGCTTCCTGAAGATGGCTAGTCTCTTTAATTTAAGTTGCAAACTGAGAGTTTTGGTCTAGTCTCCGAGTCGCCTCTGTGTACTCTTGTAGGCGGGTCTGTAGTTTCCGCCCGGTTTCTCGAATGCAGTTGCAGTCGCCATTATTGCAACTTATTTTGTCTGCTGAAGTTTCACTGAGTGGCAGCGTGTCCTTAGGTTGTATCAAACGGCGCCGAATTGTTGCCTGGGCTCGATAGGCGGGTTGTAACAGCTGAGAGACCGTCTCAGAGACCCCTGTAATGTAGGGAATGGCCTTCCAGGCTTCGTTTTGCTGCTCAATTGGCCGCTGTCTGTTCGCGCGGCGCCTGCCTTTCCCGATAAAGTGGCTGGCTCTGAAACGGATCTGAAGACATTGTCGTCCGGTCCCCCTGTCAACAGGCATGCTGTAATGGAGTTCAACTCTTCGGAATAGACTGCAGACAGCCACGTTTGTGTAACAGAGGGTGATGGCTGTTGAACTGTAGTACTCACTTCGAGTCAGTTTGCGGTTGTTTAGTTGTACAGCGGCGCATAAGCAGCACGTCGGGGAAGGACAGTTGGTTGTTTGTTCCAGCTTCCATCGTAAGCTGGATATTCGGGCCAATCGAGTTCAGTAACTTTTTCAAAGGTATTTACTGTCAGCTGTTTTGATGACAACGAAGGTGTCAGTAACCCTTGTGCATACTGTAGTTTGCGTTTGTCCAGTTGCACACCCGACAGGGGTTCAACCACCTCCCCCTAGACGGGGTGGTGACTCACAACGCACTCAGCTGAAATAGCCGAGGCAGCGAGATAAGAAAAAAATCGATCAGCCGACCAGCGTGGCACGCCACCGTTGTTTCACGCTTCGGTGATGGTGAGCCGACCAAGCTCACCGAAACGTCAGAATTCAAATAAACCGGTTCCGATGAGCCCTTCCTGTTTGTCAAGTTAATAGCCCGGATCTCTCAACTTCGTGAAGAGTAGTCTCTGAACTCACGCTTGGTACATATTCATGATTCATAAATACTTTGGCAGATTTTGAGTAATTCATATTGACCCAACTGTGGGAAACTCGGTGCCTCGGTGGGATTCGAACCCAACGTAGTAGGGGGGAAGGCTTTAGTACAGCCAACGCTCTAACCACTTGAGCTTCGAGGTCCCGCCGGACGACGCGAGTTTAATCACATTTGGGCCAAGTTTCCCGCCTAACCTACTGCAACTAAATCTTATACGGTACGTCGACTGCCCAGGCAGGATTTCCTAAGTAATTCACTTAGAATCCATCAGATGACTACCAGGCTCACGTAATTCATAGATGTTTTGGCGGATTTTGAATAATTCATATTGACCCACCGAGGCGCCGAGTTTTACACAGTTGGGCCAATATGAAGTATTCATGATTAGCTATTTAGTCATTTAGACTCGTGGTCAGATGTGGTTGTGTAGCCCCACCTGAAGTAAACAAACCCAAGCCACCTCTACTACGGGAGCGGTCGTAAAAGAGGTTTTTGTAGGTGGGGCCGGGGAACGCACAGGTGACGAGGTCAAGTAATTTCATGCAAAAGAAAATCTATTGAGAATGCGTGATTGTACTTTGAGTGGTTGAGAAATAGTTGTTCTAACCCCCAATCCAAACCCCTAGCTCCAACCCCAACAGTATTGTGTCCATCAGATGGGGCTACATAACCACATCTTACCAGATTTGTTTCCTAGTGCTCCTGGAGTTTGTCTCTAGTCCAACCGCGCTTTCTATGGTCTTTTTTCGCGTTAGCGGTGACTTTTTTTTAACAAAACGGATTCGACCTTAACCCCTCATTGAGCTGAGCCGTGATAGGACTTCATCTGAATCCAAAGCAGACAGGCCTCCGTCCGCACAGACTCTCTGCTACTGTCGTCAATGATTATGATCCTGCTCAAAGCCCACGTTCACATCAGTGGTAAGGTGTGGTTATGTAGCCCCGCCTGATGGACACAATACTGTTGGGGTTGGGGTTAGGATTAGAGCAACTATTTCTCAACCACTCCAAGTACAACCGCGCATTCCCAGGTGGTTTGGCAGCCCCGCCTGAGGTAAACAAACCCCAGACACTTCTAATACGCGATCGGTGGTAATAGGAGTTTTAATAGGCGGGGCCGGCGGACACAGGGGACGGTAAGGTGTGGTTATGTAGCCCCGCCTGATGGACGCAATACTGTTGGGGTTGGAACTAGGGGTTTGGGTTGGGGGTCAGGACAACTATTTCTCAACCACTCAAAGAACAACCACGCACCACTCCCAATAGATTTTCTTTGACACACAACTACTTGACCTCGTCCCCTGTGTGTCCGCCGACCCCGCCTGTTAAAACTCCTATTACCACCGATCGCGTATTAGAAGTGTCTGGGGTTTGTTTACTTCAGGTGGGGCTGCCAAACCACTTAGTTAACAAAGTAAGACGCTAAGAAAAATGACCATATTGGCTGACAGAAATGAAGATCGCCTTAAAGATCAATCATGGGCGACCGACAATGACCCAAGATATCCGGGTTTCAGAGGCAAAACTTAATTTCCAATTCAGCAGCCCTATCCTTAGTTTCCTTGCTAAAATGTGTACTTTAGATTATGTGTACTAAGTACGGTTGCGACAGTGCCTGATCTAATATCACCCCGAGAACGACAGTCTGCAGTCCCTCTTCCAGGAGCGAAGTTTGAAGACCGTAGGTCATCGAAACATCTCCACACCCTACATCAAGCGCGCCCCACCTCATGGACACAATAGTTTTGGGGTTGAGGTTAAGGAATCAGGGTTAGGGGGTTAGAGTTAGAGTTCAGGGCAACTATTTCTCAACCACTCAAAGTACAACCGCGCATTCCCAGTAGATTTTCTTCTCCATACAACTACTTGACCACGTCGCCTGTGCGTTCCCCGGCCCCACCTGTGAAAACCCCTATTACCGCTGGTCCCGTATTACAGGAACCTGGGGTTAGTTTACTTCAGGTGGGGCTACATAACCACATCTGCTGTCCCATTCTCAATACCCCCACAGCCACAAATGTGGCCTTTTGGTGCCCCTTCTAAGAGATCCGAACCTCAGCGGCCGCGGCTTGACTCGGTTGGACTCATGACTGCGGATCAGACTGTATTGGTCCCTTCATTATCTGGCCTTTGTAACACTCACGTGAGATCTGCGTTCCCCCCGCCTCTGAATGAAGCCTGGCACGTGTGTGGTACTCAGCCCCTTCCACCGGAACGCGGTGTTTGTGGAGAGAGAGGAAGAGAGAGATGCAAGACAAGTCTGCTTCACCGTAAACAAATGCATCCGCAAGTCACGTGTATCCTGACCTTGTCGCTCGCGACCACCCAAGTATCGTCTATGGAAATTGTCATCTCACGCCCTCTCGCCAGTTCTGCAGACAGTTTTCGTAGTTTATTTTACCGAACTCTTTTCGCTGACCGTGACAACTGCCCAGTGGCATCCCGACGTTTTAGGGCAAAATACTTCCAACCAGCGAAGGGCATGAATCTCAGCTGCATCATTTCAATCACGGGTGTCCGCACTTTTTCATTTCTCAGTCCTCAAGCATATTTAACCCGCGCATTAGTGCTCCAGTAGATCGCCTATTTTTCTGCGTACCTCGATTATTTGCAATAAAAGGTCGGCATAAATGCAACAAGGGATATTTTAAACAAAACGTCAAACAGTATTAATAAAAATGATATTAAGTCACAGCCATGTAGGGTTGACTCTTTAACGGCGGAGTTGTCATTTCCGACTGTAACTTTTGCCACTTACCCTGGCCGTTGCTTGTTGAAGCAGTTTTAGATGCAGTTTTTTTTTTGGGGGGGGGGGGAAGGAGAACGAGCTACTCTTCCATGTGAGACCAACAATTCTTCACAGTAGACTCTCACGGCGAAAGATGGATGTCCCGTACTCTGATATCTCTGGAATGTCGCATACATGTAATAAGTTACAGCTGTCACCTCCCGGACAGCTAATATTCATGCAGAAACGAGTTGGATGCACAAAATTGCAATTTCTGTCCACACAAGAAGCCCATCGTGGGCACCTCCGCACCATGCCGGTTTGTGAGTTCACGACGTCTGGGGCTGCAGCTGGCACCAAGCCCTCCCCTGGTATGCGCCTGCTGGTCCATTCCTCCTCTCTTACTGGTGTTTGCCACTCCGATTCGATGCCTGGGGAGGCCGCCGACTCGTCCTCCTGCGTCTGCGAGGTTGGTTTTATCAGGCTAACCAGGTTTCGGAAGAAGTAGAACGGCTTTAACTGACTTCGCTCAAACTGAGCTCTGCAGTTCGGACAGTTGCGTGCATTCTCTTTTAGTAATCCCTCAAGGCAAGGTTTGTAGCAGAAGTAATGCTGGCAAGGTAAGACCCATGGATCTGTCAGTCGTTCCAGGCATATGGGACAAGTGGCCAGCCGGTTGAAGTCACTGGTAGATAGCTCAAGTCTGTGCATTCTGCCGCTCGTCTGCCTATGAAGGTCCAGTTGGTGTGGACTGAGCGCTCTGCGCCTACTCGCTCGATTGCCCTTCGACCAATAAACAAGAAAGTTCAAAATTCCCGCTTGCTGATTGGTCGATGCAAATGCCCAATCAGACAACAAGCCTTGTCAGGTCAACGCCCTGCGCCTGCAAGTGTCCAAAAAGAGGGTCATTGCTGTAACGAACCACGAATCTGACTGGGTTGTTTAAACGGACTGCAGTTATTTTTGGCGCGAACCCAAGGTGGGAACGGTGTGGTCGCGTGTCTGCGAAGATGCTAGTGCGCTTCCCCCTTCGCAATCGCTGATTTCCTTCCCTCCCAATCGAACTTCACCGCAGATCTTTTAGCTATCTCTCGTTCGACGTCAGCAGTCCCCAGTGCTGCACTTCCCACCTGTAGTCTAACGGGCATATAGAGACAGATTGGTTGCATACTTTATGCCCCTACTCAACGATTCAGTCTGCTTGTCTCTGATAACAGGGGCAGGTTTCCAACTCCTCATTACATTTATACGAGCGTGTTTGGTATGATGTCTGATGACTTATCTGAACGTTTCCATAGCGGGGAAATTACTGGGTGCTTTATCGAACCGAGTGTTGCACGTAAAATGGGCCGCGCGGTAGATGGGCTGAACCAACATTGAGCCCGGGTCCGAGTGCGGCGGGTGCTATTGGGAATGTGCGCGCATGAAAAATGCCAACATTGGTGGTGTGGGGTAGGCCCGGGTGCATGCGCACGCAGCGCCAATTGTGATCCGAATCGCTTTCCG
>CACRXP010000198.1:511256-543085 GCA_902702965.1 Spirometra erinaceieuropaei | reverse complement strand
GGACGGAGAGCTGTGCACGAATAGCCTTCTCAAAACAATCACGTGTTTGGTTAGCATGTTGCCTTTTTGAAGCAGACTCGTTTGTTTTCCGATCACCAGTTCATCTCCTAACGGTGCCCGAACTGAGGGCTTTTGAGGCAAAAAATCACTGTGGTGCCGATGCTGTACGACGCTTTGGTCGTCGCAAGTGGCGATGTCCAGCGCCTGTCCGGCCCAAACATGTGATCCGCTTGGCATCCACTACCTTAGACACAACACATATATACTCAACAGCCCAACAACCAAGACAAGTTAAGGACGAAGAGCAATTCCTTTATCTACCCTTACGAAAATAACACGGAAGTGGCTGACTCCACGGCTTGTAGTATTCGTTCATGGTAACGATTAAACTACCAGAAAATAATATATGAAAAAGTAGTGAACATTAAGAGGCGTAGCGGTCAAAGTGGAAATAAAGGATCGTAAACAAGCGTGTTTTACCCAAACATAATGACCATGCTTCCCTTAGCCTACAGTGTTTGACTACATTACACTTTCAACAAGGCGGAAATCGTAGCAAGCAGTAACTTGCTATGAACCACAAACTCAGCTAGAAGACAGCCAAGGTGTAACTAGAGTCAAACTCTAATCACGCAAATTGGAAAATGATAATAGCTGAATGTGTGAAAGGTGTATAACAGAAAAGCGACCAAATGCGAATAGGAGAGGGTACACGGGGGGGGAGGTGAAGTCAGAAAAGAATGATTAGTTAGAAGAATTTTGTTTGACTGTCCGGTGATGGATGATTTGGGAGTCAAGGCAGAAGACCTATAAGGAGCAAAAACCAGGTCCATAACTACTTGAACACCGATGAGGTCCTCATTTTATCAGCCTACCATACCATATTACCGGCAAAATAAAATAAAGAGCAGTAGCTGAAAGAGCACATGCTCAGCTTGAATCCAGAGGTCTTTTCATGAAGACATGATGAGGGACGAAGAAAATGCAGCACCTTCTAGGAGTCCCCAGCTCCGCCTGAACGGGCCAAAGCTATTTGGACAAAGTAACTCAATTGAAGAAGAAGAAGAAGAGTCGAGCACCGGAACAATTCGTTTATTATCCTGAGCTTTCAGACTCGTACAGGAGTCCATCGTCAGAGGTAGTGGCAGAAACAGGACAAGCGGCAGTTATAAGGCACGTAGACGCAATCATCGACCGACGTCGCACGACTGGAGGTGACTACGGGGGGCTCTGTACGCCGGCGCCAGATCGATAAATCGATTGACCGAGTTCTCATCCGAGGCCCAGGCTTCAATCAATTCTCGGCCTGTTTTGTTTCCGGCGTGGGCAACTATTTTGGTGGCTGCGAAGTCAAACCCGTGACCCATTTCGTAGGTGTGGGCGGCCACTTGTGATAATGCGTCGCCTCGCCGCACAGCCAGCTTATGTTCATGTATGCGCGATCCGAGCATGCGTCCAGTCTGTCCTGTGTAACTCAATTATCCACTTTATACATTTAAGCATTTTTTCACGAAAGCTTTGCAGCCAGACGCTGGGTTTCCTCCCTGGTGATGAGATTTCCAGACCCTGCCGCAGATTTTTTCAATCCGCGGCTTCATGGGATGTTTCGTCTTCAGCAAGTTGGATACGAACTCAATTGGATTCAGGTCGGGTGCTCGGATTGGGTACTGCAGAAGAACTAACTCCGTTGGTTTCAAAAAGTCTCAGTCTATTTTTGCAGTAGAATTTAGTTCTTTATTCATCCGCACCATTAAGAAGCCTGAAGCACTTGATTTGATATGCACTGAGAATGTGGTTTCCGACACTTTAAAGGCCCTCCTGATCCCTTTTTTGTCAGCCACATTATCAGCAACTTCAAGGAAACCCAAACACCTTCCCACCGCATCACTGCCACCGCCGCACTGCAAAAACGACAATCCCTGTGATCCATGGGCCATTCACCCCCGTCGCTCTGCCCTCCTCTTACCATCATTCTCGCACACGTTAGTCACTGTTTCATCGGTCCATAAACGGCAGGGTTGAGGAAGGGGCGGCTCGATGAGAATTTCGCAAAGTCCACTTTGTCGGTAATATCATTCTAATTAGAACACCTGTCCAATATAGTCCGGTTCGCGGTTAAAGTTATGCTCACTGCTCTTTCGGCCGTTTTGACACTCTAAGGCTGTGGGAAGATTATGAAATGTGTTCCAACTCGCCCTTAATTTCACTTTTTTTTCACATCAATGCTAAATGGCATTGACAGTGGCGTTATCCTGGGCACCTGTTTGTTACCTCTACGCTTTCACCCTTTCCTCTCCTGCCTTCCAGAAATTCCCCTTCGAAATCTGCGTCGGCTGCAACGGTCGCATCTGGCTCACAGCACGATGTCCCAGAGAGACCATGCTCCTTGCCAACAGCATCGCCATAGCCGACTATGTGCCGCCGGAGGTGTCTCTTCAGCTGGCAGGAGAACTCTGTTGACCAACCTTTGGCATCATCACTGTACACACCATATTGTATATGTGTTTGCAAGGATAAGACTTCATTGTCATTTTCTATAACAGTGCACAGTTCGCCTTACTTGTGTCTGTGGGTCTGTCTATTGACTGGGTGACTAAGTCCCCGGCGTCATTACTCTAAGAAGCACATCTGCCGGAGATTGACCCGAGTGGTGAGTGTAAGAACCGGAGCGATGAAAAACGACTTCGACACGAGGACGGGCAAAAACAACCAATCAGATATCAGATTTACGTCTGTGGCTGTTGAGAGATACACCTGGGCCTCAGTAGCTACGACTAAGGGTATTTTCTGACCACCCCTAATGCTCTCGTGGATCGCTTTTCCATATTCAAGTTCGCAGTGTTATCTGATAGCACTTCATAGGGCGTTAGAGTTCATTATGCGGTAAATTCTTTACTCTTAACTTCGAATTCTATGCAACAGGAGAACCAGCATACGCAGAGCTCTGACCAGTCATGGCTTTTAGTTAGTAAAGCAGGCTGGTCGAGCATCGGACAGTCAGTTTATTGTTTTGAGCTTTCGAACTCGTGCTGGAGTCCATCGGCAAAGGTAGTCGTAACTACAGAACGGGCGATAACTGTAGTAGGTGCTAGCCTATCATCGATCGATGGCGCAACGCTGGAGGTGACTGCGCAGGGCTCTGCACGCTGGGGCCAGATCGATAAATCGATTGCTCTGAGTTCTCATCCGAGGCCCAGGCTTCAATAAATTCTCGGTCTGTTTTTTTCCTGCGTGGGGACTATTTTAGTGGCTGCGAAGTTAAACTCGTGACCCATTTCGTAGGTGTGGGCGGCCACTTGTGATATGCACACAGCGGCTGACGAGACAGAAACCACGCCTACTTGCTGCTTTCTAACCTCTAAGAAGGTATCTAGTAGTAATTCTATTGAGCAAATGAGTTTTTTTCGGGTGCGTTTCCGTGTCCCATTAGTTCAGACTTGAACTTTCAGCAGCAGCACTCACCGACAGCTCGACCGTCGGTTTGGACGATGTCCACCGTGTGCTTCACAGCAGGGTGAGAGCAGGAGTGCGGACTTGCTCGTGAATTCGTTTATAGTGATAGTAGACGTTCGTAGCATCTACCACACTCTCTCCTCCTCGCCCACCTGGGCCCGGCGTCATGACTCAGTCAAGAAGACCAGAGGCAGGGGGGGGGAGTGCAGGTGGCCGGCACGTCGAAAACTCGCACCTAGACGTATCACCACATCCGCCAGCCTTTAAAGAGGAATGTAGTAGTAGTGCTAGTGAGAGTGCTAGTTCGGGGGAGTGCCATTTTCGAACGAGTTTAAATCTGAACTTTCAGCAGAAGCATCCACCGTCTAGATACACGCATGCGCTGGCACACTGGTGGGGAACTGGCTCCCGTTTCTTGTCTAACGCTCCTCCTTTATGCCTATTTTGCCAAGGGGCGTGGCCCAGTCGTGAGCGGCTGTCCGTACTGTCTGCCGCGGAGAAGCGGTATCCATTGAGTCAGGTCTATTTACGAGATGACGTTTCAGAGAGCGCAGCCAGTCGTGTCACCAGCCCGCAGTATTACGCCTGCAGGTACCGGACACCCCTGTGCCTGCTACATTAGCCGCCAGTGTCGATGTTCGACCACTCTGTGTGAGTCATCAGTCCATTTCTGAGCTGTATGTGGCCATCTTCGTCGCCATTCACTGCGCCTACAAAGGACCAATCAGATAGCCCCAAACCCTGCTTTGTCTCAGCACGCATGCAGTCTTTTCTGGACCACAGGCAGGTCGGTGTGCCGATTATTCTGCCTGCCATTTATCACATTGCCTCTGTAACTGCCGTCTTTTCGAGGTTGTCATCTCGACTCGCCACAGCGACTCATCAAAGCCAAATTCGTCTCCCTGTCGACCGGCACTGGTCGCCAGCATTTACTTCAAGTTTTATCTCAGCCTGGATAGAATGACTGGCACCTGCCCAGTCATGCCAGGCACCTTCGCGGCGCCCCAGTTCGATGACACCAAATGCCCACTTTTGAGCACCTCGTAGGTGTCATTCAGACATGCGGTTGTGCTTGTATGTCCTCGCATTTTGACGACCAGCTGTCTCTCTGACGTAATTGCATTCCCATCGACTGTATTTCAGTCAGTTAATAACAATAGCATAGTTTCTACTTACTCATGGCGTCTGCCACAACTTGTTCACTGTGCTTTCACCTGATGCCAGTCGCTGCTGGCAGTGTGACTCGCTGTGTGATGTATTCGCTTATCCGTCAGTTGCACCCATTGGTAGAGTACGCGAATATGGACCCTCCATATAACAGATGACCTTGTGCTAAATCCTAGGGGGAGGGGTGACTTAGGGTGGGGTTAGGGGGATCATCACTAAGTGGTTTAGGATAACGAGAATCGCCTGGGAGCTAAAGTGCCATTTGGCAGTCGATTCCGGTTTGGTCGAAGGAGGATTTGCGATAGCCTGGATCAAAGCTTCATCTTACCGGCATCTTAAAGCTATCTAGCATTATCTCAAAAGTCCCCGACTGGACTAACTGTTTTTTCATCACCCGTTTATGCTATAAACTCACGCAGTGTAGATCTTTTTCTGCAATTGTACTTGCCTAATGATGGATCCTCTGGGCTTCTGCCATCATACGGAACCCTCATTTGCTGCTGATATGACAGCTACGTCCAATCAGAAAGTCACAAGATCGAATGGACGTTAGTTTGGCTGGATTTTGGACGGTGAACATGTCTATAACGCCGATAAAGCTGCTTAACAAGTTTGAAATTCAGTCATGCATTTATGCAAAGAAGGCGAGAACAGATGCTAGAGCCGGTTAAAAATACCTCGGCCCATGACTGTGGGATTCCATATCTAAGCACTCCTAATGTATTCGCATACTCATTTGGCAATTCGACCTTTTCAAGCGATGACTTTCACCGTGTGTCCAACGAAGTTGATGCAGCATCAGTGAGACTTGCGCGTGAATTAGTTTATTGTGAGGCAGATTTGGACAGCATCCTCTACGGTCAGCCCATGCTCCGGTGGCGAGACAATGTCAAGACGAGCGGAGATGGGTTCGGACGCACTGATTGTCAAATCCGAACGACCGCCTACACGCGCAACACACATGATCCGTCGCCACTACATGTATCGCGTTTCTATGGGTGCGATCCGGTACTGACACCGCTGAGAGTACCACAAAGGCCACATTAAGAAGGGCTTTTTTCTGTCAGATCCCAGTTATGAGAAGGAGCGAGTTATTCAGTCAGTCGGCTGCCTTCCAGACCACGGCCCTTAACGCATTGTGATAAATTCGAGGTCGCGCTGACTTGCCTTGGAGATGGATTGCCAAATACCGGCCTCATTTCCGTATTAATTAGTAGTCAGTCCATGCACTCATGGATATCTATGGGTGTTAGCTAGAGGAGAGGGGGAGGACAAGATTTTCATGTTTATCATTAGATAAGCCAATGAGCGTTTGTCGGTGGCCGAGGGTCCCGCGTGTGAATGCTGTCTCGGTACTTTTCATCTGGCTGTCCGGAAAGAGTTTCCGATTGATTTGGTTCGCGGGCCGGTGATGACCTGCAGATTCCATAACTAAGGCGAAAATGTCAGCTGTCATCCACTGACTTCACTGTGTTAACTGGGAATGCAATTACAACGGACAAAGCGGTCGAAGCCTGCAGAGGTGGATGCGCAAACACCAAGTGACTACGCATAGATTAGCTCAAAGGCCACTGGTCAATTTGAGTCAAACCTTAATGCATCCAGCGTCATAGACCGATGTGATGATTGCGAAGCAAGGCAGTCTGCCCTACTGACCCGTCTGTAGCCTACACGGCGTTGCTTCATTGCCTGGAAATAGGCCAAATGTTCGGGGAAGTGAGGCAGAGCGTTAAACTCTCCAACTTGCCAATTTTCGGCGCAGAAAATGAGAATGTATGCGAGACTGACTGCGACTGAAATGAGGTTTGCATCGCACCAGTTGGCGATCTACAAGGCAGGTACCAGGAAAGGCCGCTGACAAAGAGGAGGGGAGACCGAACTTGTTAACCTCCCCCCATTGCGATTATTATTAAAGCAGAAATCTCACATGAAACCAGCTTCTCCGTAATCCGTGTGTCCACATCTAGTGGATACTGGTCATATAACATAATAACTAGACCTGGCTGGTCTAGTTCATATAACGGGGCCAGATTTTGTACACGAATTTGTCAGCCTTGGAAAGGATCCAGGCAGTACTTATTTGATTTAATACACCTTAGGATGATGTTGTTGTTCCGACAGTAAGCAGCCTCTAAGCCAGCGCAGTGAACGGAGTACCCTTAGTCCTCGCTCATCGTATGTCATGCGAGCTCACGCAAGCAAGTATAACAATTCAGCCGCCGTTGCTGACACTAGTAGACAGTGCTGTGGGATTGGGGTTTGAGTGGTACCTGGCTATAAGGTGTGTGCATACGACCGGAAAGGTCCGTGCAGACACTGAATGCATGACCTTGGACTGTGAACTGGGTGGACTTGAGTAAAACGGTGGTATTTAAGCGTTAGTTGTGACGTGTGCAAGTACAACTACATAGGTTTTCGCGGTGGCTGAACACGCAGGGACAGGGAAGATAGGGATGCCAGGTGGTCACCTGGGCGCCAGTAGTGACTGATCCTCACAATGCACGATTGGAATATACGGTGACAAATACGGCCAATTCGGCTCCAAATCTACGTTGCCGGTGGCGGTGCTGATGGATGTTCTCTATAACCTGGTGTCTTTCAGCTTGCGGTTGTCAAGAAGATGCTCGACCAGGGTAAGCGGCAGTCGGAGCACGGTGTAACAGCGAGAACAGCTGTAAGGATTTTGATTATTTTATGAAGATATATTGGAAATGAAGACATTGCAGTGAGTCTAAAGGCGTCCGGCAAGTCGAGCCCGGACCCCGAACGTGCGCTGACAATGGGATGGTTTGGTGTCGGCGCTAGAGACCTTTGTCCACGTCTTTTCGTCTCGGTCTCCTCTGCACGGTTGACTCCTAAAACAGCCGATATATTTCTGGCGGCTGTTCGTCATGCATGCCAGTCCCATAAAAGCGTTTCCCGGGTACCTAGACGTTACCAATAGAAAAAGCCCTTCCGCAAATGCCCTTTAGTAATCTCTACGATGTTTCGGTAAGATATGGTTATGCAGCCGAACCTGATGGACACAATACTGCTGGGGTTAAGGTTAGGGGCTATGGTTAGGGGGTAGGATTAGGGGTTAGGGTTATGGGGTTAGGATTAGGGCAATTATTTCTCAACCACTCAAGGTACAACCGCGCATTCCCAATAGCTTTTCCTTTGTATACAAACACTTGACCTCGTCGGCTATGCGCTCCTCGGCCCTACCTGTAAAAACCCTTATTACCACCGGTTCTCCATTGCAAGTGACTGGGGTTTGTTTACCTCAGGTGCGGCTCCATAACCATATCTGACCGATGTTTCTGCCCCTTTTCAGCTAGATTTGTTTAAAATGACATAGATTCTCTACATGCCAGCACTTGGGTGTCTAGGATCAGTTTCGGCCACTTCGCTTTTAACATCCCACGAAGGTTGGACATTCTCACTTGACATTGGTAGATTTTCCAGCTCTCTGTGTGGCAGTCTTGTGAGTCTTGAGCTTCGTGCCGGGAAATGCCGGCTTGTCTGTATCCTAGACGCTGACCTCAATGACTTGTGAAACGGCACTGTCCAGGATGAGAAGCGATCTACTGTTCTGAGGTTAACATCGTTGACAGTTGTCTTGTGCTCGGTGCGTTCGACTAGTAGTAGTAGTTTGTGGATGACAACCCCTTTCCGAATGGTACCATATTTACTGAATGGGAAAATCTTCTTACACAGGACATCGCCGTGTAGGGGAAATCCAGCCGATTACCTCCATCTGGTCTAGTCTCCTGGTTGAAGTGGCTGGGGGGGAGGGGGTGTTGTCACTGAGCAGAGCACAGTTTCGGGGAGCCACATATAACAGCTGGGAGCCATTGAAGGAGCCCAACAAAGAAACGTTTTCTTGCATCAGGCTATTTGAGCGACCTGTCATTCCTACGCAATGCAGCCCCTAACTGTACATCCCGTAACCCTCCCACCCCCAAGGTAAAATCGCCAAATTTAAACAAACATTGGAGATGATTGAAGTAAGTACATGTCCTAGTAGTGGAGCAATCTATCACTCCTACAGGCGGTATCCCCCAGATTTGACGCCGTATACACCCCGAAACACAATGCTAACAGTCCCATGACAGGCATTTTCTGGTTCTCCGTCTGTATGATAAGTCTTTCGAAAAGTTATCGCTGCACAACAGATTAACCGCTGAGAACAACGACATTCACCGTGTGCGCCAAGAAGTGGTAGTCGCAGGAGGGTGACTTGCGCGTTATGTTAATTTGTAGCGGGGCAGACTTGTGCAGCATCTACCGCACTCTCTCTTCCCCCACCCACCTAGCTCCGATGCCACGACAACGTCAAGACGGCTGAACCCCGGTCGACAAAGCTAAACAGCCCGTCTGGGCCCGATCATACAGGACCTAACCCTCATTGTATGTACCAGGCTTTCACGAAGGCTGCTAGGATCTCTTTTTCTTCTGTGTCGTAGAGATCACATTAAGAAGGAGCCATTGCAGTCCCACTTTCGTTCCTCGGAAGGACCAAGTTCTTTTTCCAGTTACTAGGAGCCTTTCAAGTCAAACCCCTAGCGCGTCCTGATGGATTCGAGTGCCTCGGATTTGTTCTAGTGAAGAATACGCTGATGCGAAGATTTTCCGATGTTGACCCCACCCTCTCTCCCTGCACTCGCACAGCGCGACAAACGCGCGGCGCGAGCCAATATGACACTCGTTTCAGTACAGTGCATCAACAGTGCAGCCCGTTACGGAGGCCACACTTGACTTGCGTGCGGGCATTAAGTTGGCTGGGCTTTTCCGTGCCACGTGGTGGTATTGATTTACGCCCGAACTATGTGCACCTATCAGCATTCGACCTTCAAGTTGGCCCACCTTGGCGAGATATGCGCGAGACCTCCGCTGAGCAGAAACTGCTGCGGGAGGTTCAAGAACTGCGCAGCGAGCTAAACGACACGCGCAGGTCCTTCTGCGATGTCACACTGGCCACAAAAGTCCAAGAGAATGGCATTGATACGTTGGAGAATCTTCCACACTTCCGCGCGGTTCACCAGCTGAGAGCACACTCCAGCAGGGTCCACCAGGTCGTCTGGTCCCCCTACGATGACATCCTCATGTCAGTGGGAGCTGACTCCTTTGTCGGGGTTTGGGATGTGAAGCGGGGTCTCCTCAGGAATCTCGTCGACACAACCATGAACCAGACCACCACGGTTGACTGTACACCCGAACTTGACATTGTATACTGCGGTGGTCTTTACGCCAAGGTGGAGGCATACACTTTGAATCATCGCTCGGCGGAAGACGGCTACTCCGAGTACACTGCTTCAACTGTGTTTGAACACGAAGGTCGCATTAACGCGGTAACTTGTCTGAAGGATAAGGGCCTCCTGACTGCCGCGGCTGTAGATGGCGCAGTGCTCTGGGACGTGGATAGCGTGAAAGTTATATCAAAATTCAACCATCAACCGGCTGACGTTCTCTGTCTCCTACCACTCACTTCTAACGGTCAGAACTTCATCACCGGTTCATCGGATGGCGTTCCACGAGTTTGGGACAAACGAGAGGCCACACCCTTGGTCTCGACCATGGGCGGTCACGAATCGGAACTCACCTGCATAGAAATGCTGCCAAACGAGACCACCTTTGTGACGGGCTCAGATGACACCAGTCTGCACCTCTACGACCTACGTCTAGACTTCCCAATTGCGCGCTACACAAAGCCGGAGGTGAGCGCCCTGGGGAGGCATTCGCTTGCACGTTCACGAACAATGTCCGAAAACTGGAGTTCGGAGAACGGCGGGCAGGTGACTACAGGCGGAACCCGATCGGCCGGCGACAAGGAGAATGAGGAGGATTTAAACACCACGCCCGGTGTGAGTGGTATTGGAGTCTCCACTTCTGGACGCATCGTACTGAGCGGATGCCGGGATTCCTACCTCTATGTGTGGGATCTCTGCGATACGACTGGAGCAGTGGAGGTCTTGAGGCAACCGGGGCCGGTAATGTCTCTAAAGATGGCGCATGACAAACACGCCTTCGCCCTCATGACCTGGGACATAAAGACAAAAATACAAATTTTCCGGCCAACGTGATTCCGCGGATTTCATGTGAAAAGTGATGTTAACTGTGCATTTATGTATTTTTGACTATTTTTTTAAATGGGTGTACTTAGTTTTTGGGAGTTAGAATTAATTTTTCATATTTCTTTTGTGAATAACCTTGCAAGCAACTGCATATTGTTTACTCATAAATATTTTTGTGTTCCACGGGGTGACCCCCAGTCCTTTGTAGTCACAACCTATGGAAAACGTGAAGGTTTGCAATGGTCGAGGAGAATGAGTTTTGGTGATGTTCTGATTTGGGTTCCCATAACTGATTGCCCTATTGCGACTAACAGGCTTGAGACATGCATTAGACGGAGGACATATATCAACTTAGTAAATGCGCCCGATCTCAATTTCAACCCGTTTGACGCACACTCGTCACTGACAAATGTTGTGATAGGAGGGCAGAGGCTAATCGAATTTGTACTTCTTCACAATAGCAAATCCGATATAGAGTTACGCTGTCGCCATGGCCGAAAGAATTACGAACTGGCAGGGTCAATCAGCTCAGTGAACTGGGAAGCATGCTTCTGTGGACCTCCTTAAATGTTGTATCGGCGATTTCCGCCGCTGTAACAACTGAATTAACAAGGCTGCTGTCATACGGGTTTGGTCTGGCGCGCGCATGAGACGCGTAGATGCATAAGGATGTCCAATCATCAACCTTACTCACAACTTCCCTAACAATCACGATGTCATAATGCAACTGAGAGACAATGAGTACGGGGAAGGACTGTGAGGTGGCTGCTACCTAAGCTCTCCTCTTGAGAATCCACATTAGCCGCAAATCACTGTTATACTGTCAGGAAATTCTGTGTTTCCTTTATTCGAACACGTGAGCTTTTGACCATGTGACAACGCTCCAATCTGGTGTTCATGTAGCTTGAATCATACTGGATCGCCAGGAAAGCTTACATAAGGCGTTAGGCTATGCGGTTTGACCAAAAATTTTAAAGTTGAAGTTTTCTGTGGATCTCCGTGAACAGTATAACAATCAGCCTGCCTACCCAGGAACGAAAATATTTTGGTTGTATGTTTTTGACCGGACTGGCGCGGCAGACTTCGTGGAAGTTGACACATTAGCTGAGCGAGCCGAGCCCCTCGGAGCTGTGTCATGCCTCGTCAGAATATCGGCAAAACATGTGGCTGGGTTCTCAGTATGGCAAATCGTGCAACGTGAATTGGCTTTATTCGAAATAAGCGCCCTCGATGATTTTTGGGTCCTTATCGATTATTCCTCTCGACATTTATCGATCCACTGGGAGTCATTCATTAGGTTCAAGTTGCTGCAACCGCGCACTTTCTTTCCTGCAGATAAGGAGCGCGTGATTTAGACTCAGTGCAGCAGTCGACGTCAGCAGACGTCATTTTAGTACAAATTGTAGGATCTTAAACAAAAACGATAAAACATATACTCCCACTGTCAGCGCACGTTCAGGACCCGCGTTCGATCTGCCGGTCGCCTTTAGATTCACCGCAATGTCAACATTAGCAATTTATTTTGATAAAATAATAAAACTCCCCTGCGTCAAAAAGATCGGCGGTGGGAGAGGGCGCAGGGGGCTAGCATGACGAAAACCCGCACCCAGGTTTACCACCACAACCCTGATTCAAAACGTACAGGGAACAGTATTCTAAACTACAACACAAATGCAAGACGGCGCTGAGTGGGCCGGCAGATGGGTGTGCGACCGCACCCAATGTGGATGCGCATTCACGATGACGCCTACCGAACTCCGACTTAGCTCCCATGTTGGTCCAGCGCATCTGCCGCCTGGCCCATTTGAAGGGCACTCATAAACATGTACTGATAAGGGCAGAATATTCCGGTAGAGATTGCACCCAGCATTATTGCTCGGGCACAAGTTTTCACCTCCCAAATCCCCTACCGCCAACGTCTGTCTTGTGTCCTAGCGGAGCATTTGATTCCGGCTGTGCAAAACAACACCTGGATGTCTGCATAAAAGGTGTACTCGTTAGTACTCCTTGCCATCTTGAAAACGTCAGCAGTCGGACGTCCGAATTGGCAATCACACACGTCATAAAGACAAATTATTTGTTGTACACATTTTGTCCTGAGCACATTTCGCAAATGATTAAATCCGGCGTTTACAATACCGCACTGGCGTTAGATTAAAAAGGTATGCATGTTATTATCAGTAATCGAAGTGGAGGTAGGACCCGACATCAGTATAAAAAGCCAACAGTCACGGGTACCTTTCATCACACGAGAAGGCAAACAGGATCTGAAGCTTGATGAAACCACCAAGTTTCCGGTGTCATATTTAGTTGAACAAAGCTGATTAATTTTTTGAACTTTTGCACTCTCTATACATCCTCTTTCACCCTCCTCACACAATCGGTCTTGTCCGTCTTTCAGCTCCCATTTCCTGTTGTGTTTTCCACACTTTGCCAGTTTTAGTCAACTTCATTTTCCGCTCTAACGACCTTAAGCATTTTCTATAGGTTTCAGTTGTAATGCATTCTCCGCAACGTTTCCAGGCGTTCTTGACTTCCTCTCCGCTAGTTGCCTTGCCTGCCCTAATCACCCCCTTCTGGGTTTCCCACGGTGATGCCATCGCACATTTCTTTTCTGTGGAAACTGCCAGCGAGAATCCGATCACCTTACTACATCGATTCTTCATATTAATGGTCACTCTCTAAGCAAATCCCTGACAGCCCTCGGTCCCTGTGTCTTATGCCGGAAATAATTTGGCACATTGCCCACAGACATGGACAAGTGCGACGACTGTGGCGTCCAGACCATCCTGCGTCTACCTTAACGACCAGAAAAAACTTTTCATCCAACCTGATGGAAAGAAATTTGCAGATGTAAGCTGTTTCAAGGCGCCATCCCAGATGCTCCCATGGATGTAGTCAGCTGTGCTCAGCTTCATCACCTTTCTTCCTCACTTCTTCTCACTCATAATCTGTTACTCATTCATCAAAAGGATGCATCGTTAACCATTTGCAGTTGCGGACACAGCAACTACGTTGGAAAAACCGGAAGAATGAACCGGACGCGAATGGCCGAAAACGCGGCAGCGGTGCGGAGAAATGACGCCAACTCTCAGGTCGCGGCCCATTCGACGAGACCCGGACGCGCATTCAGGTTCGATGAGGCCGAAATTCTCGCAAGAGGGGGTAGTCGCGTGAGCCGCGAGTTGCTTGAGTCATGTTTCACGGGACCTCAGTATATCAATAAGTGCAACGACATCCCCACTCCATATTCCGCACTGAGGCATAGTTTAGTCTGAGTAATCAAACAATCGGGGAGCGCACAGACCGGTGAGCTAGATGGCCGAGCATTCATCACGCCATCACCCAACACGGATGATGAGATTTCAGAAATTAACGACTTGCATGCCGGCCATCAAGCAATGATCGTACCAGCGGGCAACAATTCTTAATGAAGGGAAGAACCGTTAATTATCATAGGTATGCGGTAGCATAGCGACTGCATCCTATGAGTACTGCAACTTCCTGTGCACGAATTATCTGCTTCTGTTACTGTCTCTGATGTTGGGTTTGAGTGAGAATCGCAAAAGTCAGGTGAATAAAGCCCTTGTTCCAGCGGTCGCTTCCACTTCTTATCTTATGGAAAGGAAGGTAAGTACTTTAGTAGTAGTATACCTAGGGTAATAGGCAATGGCCTTGATAAACCTATTGAAAATAGCACATACAATATTAATGTTAAATGCCCATCTTACTAAAATGTTGTCAGTAACATAGTTGTTCACGGAAAACGTTTTAGTGTGGAATTGCGAAGGGGGCGACAGATAGTCCTTTCCAGTACACATGAAATTTTAAGTGCAATTATATACGATCAGCACAAAATGCAGTCAGTTACGTAGCTTGAGAAAGAAAATTTCATTAAACGTGCGGGGATGCGTTACATGGGGAGCGAAGTCAGGAAAGAAAGTTTATGGCTGTTCGCAGATACTCCCGCAGTGGGGATCGTCGTTTGTTAAAGATCGGACGACCCAGTTGCCTTTTGAATACAACCATTGTTTCAGATGTCCCTTTATTAGGAAATAAACTAAATCGGGCGAAGCTGTCCCTAGAATACCGGAGCTTTTACAAAGTAGATTGGCTACTAATCTTTGTGAAACACAGTAAGTTACCAGAATTCCGGTAGTGCCTGTCTGGCAGTGACACATCTTTTACCGACCCATGTATGGCCATCCCCAGTATGGCTATGAATGCTCCCAATATGCAAACTGCGCCAGTTAACCAGTCCGACATAAGGAATGAAACACAACAATCCTCGAAAATGTTTTTCAGATTTTGTAAACTGCGATCAAGGACTCCAGGCGATAACAATGGACTAATCGTAATCTACTGAAAGTACCTCACAATAAATTCTCACCAGGTCCTAAATGTATCAAGCTTCGGTTTCTTGCCTTTAAGCCCGAAATGCAGACTCAAAGCAAATAATATGCCACTTCTGCAATTTCCTCTGATTTTCAGTAAGCTTATAATTTGATAGCCCGTTTTCTTCTTTTCTGCATGGTCTTCTCCGCAACAGTTGGAAAGCCTCTCCGTTCCACAGCCTTTTAATGAAAGCTTGCACACACTCTGTTAAACGGCATCTTCTACGTTTAAGTACACAAGTGTGATTCAGCGGTCTTGGTCCTTTCTTGTTCTGCCAGTTTACCAACGACGTGCGCCTCAGACTTCAGAATGACGAACCTATTATGTGTACTGGAGACTCGGAGCATACCCCTGAATGAGTGATGATAGGTCGTTACATAATTTGTGTTTGCTTGGAAAGCAACTCGCCGATTTATCCTTAATGGTGCAACACATGAAACCCTTGTCTTGTTCGGTCTAAGGATCCCGTGTTGGTTGCCTTCGAAGACCATCCGTCAGAGTTCGACATGGATGGTCATGAAACAATTGTGACGGGAGTTGGTATCGATTGGTTCACACCCTGCACGAACTATCTGCATCTTTTGAAGCATCGGGTCTCGATTTTTACCAAAGGACACAAAATAGAAAAGTTTATCCTGCTGAACATTTATATCGATGAAAGTGGAATCCATCTTAAGTAGGCTCTGCCTTAAACGCGGGCTACAATAATATCCCCTTTAATTGACATCATGCATTTTTTCGTCTGGATTATCAATGCAGGTTCTCTCATTAAAAGTAAATCATCCATAATCTCTAGCATTTCCCTACGTTTTTCTTACATGTACGATTAGATATCTTCTGCCACTTTGTGTGACTGTCATTAGTTTTCGAACATACGTGGATAGGAATGCTATTATTATTCGAGTTCTTCTCTCATTCACCTCCTGGTTCTACTCACTACATCTATTCCGGTCCCCATCTTATAGTTCGGAATGGAGCGTAAAACCGTTAGATTAAATGAGTCGAGGGAGAGGGATCGGATTCACTGGACAACGGAGATCTGCTGACTTCTGTGAGGAGAAAGAAATCCGATGTCAGTTTCAGTTTATTTGAGGGAAACATTAGTGTTGAACCTTTGAACTCCCTGTTTGTTACAAGGAAGCGAATTATATCGAAAATATGAAAATGGAAAAATCGAATAGATACAGAAGTTTTTTTCAGATTGACAAAGTTTCCGAAACCAGTCGGATAAACGAGTTATTCCAAGTGTTTAAAAACACTCACATTCAAAGGGCTTGGGATAATAATAAAAGGAAACGTTGCTTAAATGCAGGCAGTAATATAATAACATTAATAAACTGTTCGGACGAAGTGCTAGGACGACATCGGCCAGGTGACATTATGACGTTTTGTGGTATAACGGTCCAATTTACGCTTAAAAGCCTCGACGGAGGTGGACATGGCGACACCTGCAGGCAGAGCATTCAAAGCCTTGACCAGTCTGTTTGAAAAGAAGAACTTCCGCATGTTAAGCCTGGCACCAGTCACACGTAGTTTGAGTGGGTGACTTTGGTGACTAGTTGCGGTTCCTAACTCAAAGAAATTAGCAGGTAAGAGGCAGCAGACTTGGCCGCGCATTATACGGAACGTTTGTATAAGGTCGCCTCTTAGCTCTGTGTAACTCAGTGGAAAAAGACCGAGATTGGATGTTTCGTAGGGTAGTGAGCCCTAAACGCTAATGAGTTTGGTTGCCCGCCTTCGAACTCTCTCAAGGATGCTGAGATCTTCAGAGGTCCAAAGTTTCTACGCTTGAAGAGCGAACGCTAGCATTGGCCGTACAATGTCCGAAAGAATTTAAAGAAGCAGTCCTCATCGAAGGTAGAGAAAGCTCTCTGACATCGCGGACTTTGCTCCCTTAGAGCAGTGGACCGACGATTTAAGGGAAGCCGTGACCCACACACCCAAGTCTTTCTGGGCGTCTACCTCCTGCAATGGTACGCCATTTTGGTGGTAAACCCTCCGGCTCACAGATCAGGTCTTGCCGACTCGCAAAACATCGCAATCGGCCACATTAGACGGCAAAAGCCAGTCCTGTGACCATTTTTGTTGTCAGGTCATGTCTGTCTGCAAGCGCTCTGAGTAAAATTCAGTTCGGATGACGCTCCAAAGCTTAACATTATCAGCGAACATGGCAACATCACAATTCAGTGGCAGTCGATAACGTATACAATGAACAGGCTACATTCAAGGACGGAGCCTTGAAGAACATCGCTTTCGACCATAACCTCTGCCGACTGCCTGTCACCGACGTGGACAATTGGAGAGCGACCGATCAAAAAGATTTCAGTCCACCTCAAAAGACTACCTCTAATGCCTGTTCGGCTTAATTTGTACAGGAGGCGGTGTTCATGTGGTAAACTATTGGATGCTTTTTTAAAGTTGACATAGGCTGCGTGCACCGCATTTCCGCCATCAACTGCACGGGCCCAGCGTTCTGAACAATAGAGCAGGTTTGTCACGCATGATCCGCCTTTACGAAATCCGTCATGGGCATCGCATAGCAGATTATGCTGTTCTAGGAAGCGCATTATTTCTCGCTTAATTATGTTTTCCATAATTTTGCAGTAAACTGAAGTAAGGCTGATTATTCTCTAATTGTTTGCTAAGGCCTTGCTGCCGCCTTTATAAAGTGGCGTGATCCGTGCATATTTCCAATCGACGGGCAAATAGCCCGCTTCGAACGAAGCTTGAAAGAGCATAGAAAGCGGTTTAGATAGTTCCCCAGCGAGCTCCTTCAACAATTTGGGTGGTACGTCATCCTACCCAGGTGGTTTAAACTCATTCAGCGTCAACAGTTCCTCGTGAATCGTTGGCCCCTCCACTATGTCACGGTCGGGAGGAATAAATACGCTTTTCTTCGTAAAGATAGACTTAAAAATTTGAAAGGTGCTCTGTCTTTTCTCCATCTTCCGTGAGCTCTTGGTCTTCACTGGCTTTTAATAACGGGATTAGGTCTCAGTTTCGCGTGCTCCTTCTTGTATAACCATAGAATAACTTCGGATTTTCTGCGGCCCGATTCGATAGATCTTTCTCGAAAGTACGTCGCGTCCCGAGTATTAGTTTCTTAACTAGGTTTCTGTGTTCCTTGTATGCATTTATCGACACAGAGCTCCTACCTGAGAGGAATTTCCTCCATAACCTCCGCCTTTTATTCACTTCTTTTTTAAAGCTTGTATTAACCATGGGGTTCTGCTTTTAAGTTTCTTCCGTGAAATAGGACAGTGGTTTCTAAAAGAAGAACATGTAATAACTCACTAAACCCGTCACAAACCTTGATTATGTCACTGGAAAAAGCGGATTCCCAGTTTATGGTGTTGAGTTAAGCCTTCATTTGGGCAAAGTCGCCGCACCAAATGTTCCTTCTGGCTCTGGTGGCTTGTTCGAGCAGAGAAGTAATGGAGTACTCCTACAACAGCATAACGTGGTCGCTTTGACCTACGAAAGGTTAACATTGCACCTCATCAATATTGTCCAGCGATTCCGTGAAAATTGGATCCAGGGAGTTTGACTGTTGTCCTTTGCGCACCCTCGTCGGAAACGAGAAGTGCGGAGTGAGAAATAACTTGAGCGTCATGTCCAGCGAAGGTCAGTCGAAAGTACCAGATGCTCAAGCTGAACTCCTGTCAGTAAGAAGTGCATTGAAGCCTCCCATGATAAAGACTTCGAACCGGATAGAGAATTTCTCCAGGTCCTCGACCAGACGGGCGTCCGTCGTGGGATCATTTCTCAGCGGTTGGTAGACTGTCAGGATGTCGAGGCTTGGTTAACCTGGGACATTTATAGTTAGCCAAGCTGCCTCAGAAGTACACGTAAGTTTATTTGTTTTGCCTGAGAGTATAAGCCCATGTTTTGCATACGTGAGTACACCTCCTCCTGTCTTGACCTGTCTCTTCTAGACAACTGGTATCTTGGTAAAGTTAACTCACGGTCGTCCACCTGCTGATTCAACGAAGTTTCTGTAAATGAGATTATGTCTGGAGATAGATCAGATAGATGGATCTTTAGCCCGTCGACTTTCGATAACATGCTCTGCACATTTGTATATGGGAATTTCAGCTTGCGAGTGATGGCCGTCGGAGAAGTAATCTCGATGCGTCTAGGACATTCGCCTACTCTGTCAGCTACGCGGTCATCGGGATAAGGCCCGTCCAAAGAAAGAATGGTGGGCGCTGTCTGATTTGGTTGTTGTAGATAACCAAATTCCGTTCTCCTTCGCTGTCTCTTTCTCAGCTCTAGAACTAGAAGACGACGTCTCAGCCTCTCTGCTGGCGAGTATTCCGGTGGAAAAAAAAACGCCGGGATTAGTGCCTTCTATTATAAAGCGCCGAGAGAGAATCAACACAGCTTGTTTCTTACAGGCCAGGGGCTGATTGTTTGCCCGCTTTACGAGACGGAAGGCTCTGAGTACTTCATTTGCCACAGTGGGTTTCAAGGTATTATTGAGCAGACCTTGGAAAAGCCATAGATCTTCCAAAACCCTATCATAAGAAGTGTTGACATTTGATTCAAGGAAACACTGAATAGCGAGACGTTGCTCTCTGGCGATATCGCTCGTATTTTTTGTTGGTGTCTCGCTCTCTTGGGGGTGTGGTGCTTTAAGGATATTAGATGGCGATGGTAGAACACATGTTCAATCGCGGGTTTGATGATCGACGCCAGTTTTGACTGACTTCGAGGAAGTCGTTGACACGGAAGGTAGTGAACGATGGTCTGCAGATTCGATAATTGCCTCAATACCACAACTTGTACTGGGCCCATACAATCCAAAAGTTCTCTGGGCGTTATTAACTGTTTTGGATTTTCGGCATCAACCATTGCGGACGGGACTGTTGTAGGGATACTACTTATAAGCGGCTCTTCATCTTCATTGGCTTTTTCCCACCAGCTTTTTTTGATCTCTTCGTTGACGGGTGTCAATTTTCTTTTTCATTATTCGCTCCTGCGCAGCCGAAACTGCTACAGAAGGAATTTCTGAAAAGCCTTTTAAATGGGATACTTTTGCTTTACGCCTAGTTGTTCTTCTACTGGGGACATTGGTATCGTCATATGTGTCTATATCATATTGCGGAAGAGCCTTTATCTGTTCAATGTCGTTCTCGAGATGTCTGACCCTGAGAGCTAACCGCTGGGATCCATCGCAAATCCTAGTTGCGTGTGGATTGCCTGTACAATCCATATAGTTTTATGGTAGGCGTTGCAGCCTCACTGGGGTGGGTGGGTGGTCTGAACCGCAGAATGGTTTTGCGAGGGTCGCGATATCGACTCCACTTCACCTCTCACTCGTTCTCATATCTTGAGTAAGAATTTGTTCGTGAATATCCCGCGACTTTCGCAACTCCTACGCAATTGCTGGTTCCTTTTATCCTCCAGACCTCCGAACGACGTATTTCCGCCCCCATACAGTTGTTGTCCGCGCTCAGGTCCTCTATTCTAGATGCAATAACTTATAAAATGTCACAAGTTCCACAAGACAGTACCCACAATGCTGAAGCACCCAACGTTGCGTCCCCTGATGCCTTGCAGCAGCAAACAAACACAGATTCCTAGAAAGAAGGCATAATTTGGTTTGAAAATCAATACTGAATGTCGAAAAATAGGGCTAACTATATCGGTGCATAAGGAGGGTGACATAAAAACTGGCAATCATAGGAAAAGAATAAGAAGTACGACAAATCAGTACGAGTAGGCAATCGCTTGGATTACACGTCATCATCTCGATTGAGGAGGCCTGCTCTTCCGTTTAGTTCGTCGCAGGGTCGTGTCCTAAGTTACGTGTGGCCAACTCTTCCTGGCATTTATGTGTTTGCTGACGTTTCACTTTCAAGTCTGCAGAAAGGCCTGAATGTCTGTTGATAGACATAGCATCTGGATATTACACTTCAAGTGCAAGGTGCATCCGCTTAAGGTGACCGCTCTTTAAGGGTCAAAAGTGTGACCCGTTTCTTAAATATGAGTTACAAGCTGTAAGAGTGGGTCTAATTTCCGAGTTGCTGATTTGTGCGCATGTAGGCAAGTCTGCGATTTACGTCCAACTTCCCTGACTAATTAGCAACCCGCATACTTGGAACATATTTGGCAAACAACAGCGTAGGTTTCGTCATTTGGCGGCCTGTCCTCAGGTTTCAGCACACGGTGTCCAAATTTTGCCTGGGGTCGATGAGCGATGCATATTCCGGCAAGTTGCAACGGTTGAGAGACCTCCTAGGAGACCTCTTCTATGTAGGGCATGGCCGTACAGACGTCGGGTTACTGTTGCTTGGTCGAGGTCTGTTAATTCAGCGCTTATTTTGTTTTGAAAACTGAAGGCCGACTAAGCTCTTCAAAAGGCCAGTAATACGACATATTTGTTACGGTGAGCAACTCTTCTTTCTCAGAGCATAAGGTCTGCTGAAGAAGGAGGCAATCAACCCGTCTATAATAGTTTTTCAATGTGGTTATTATGTAAATTGTCAAGCTTTTCTTGAACTGCCTTTGCCGTTTGATAAGACCAAGGTCCGGGCTGTTGGTAGAAGAAAAAGTCGAGTGGAGTCCGCAGGCAGGGTGACTGGCTACTACTTAAAATCTATATTATATTTGCTAACATTATCAGATTCATACCCCTTAAGAGCAATAAACAGGGAGTCGGCGAATGCCGTTATAGCCGAAGACGGCCTTCATAATATCGATGAATATATTGTTATTAATGCTGTCCGTTGTCGACAGGCAGACTGACCCCTCTCCAAATCCGCTAGCCATCCAAACCATCGATTGTCGCTAGTTCTTGCGGACTGTGGCCTGATCAGCGTGCTCTCTCGGAAAGTTCTGCCCACACATTACCATCTGGTACGTCTTCGTAGGTTTATTTAAGCAACACATCATCACACAAGTAGATACTTTTCTAAAATGACAGCCAGTAATTAATGTATTCCCTGGCAAATAATGAACGTTCTACAATATAAGTTCCCCCTTAAAACTACGCAATCATAGCCCGTTGCCGGCGAAGTTCAAATTACTGCATCCTTTCCTAATTAAAATCGCAGAGAACGCGGGCAGATGTTCCTTGTGAATCATCTCGATTGGCAAATAAAAATGCTTTTTGCGTACAACAATTAAAATCATCGTCTTGCTCATATGTGGACAATTTTTTACTGTCCTGCTTATTGTTGCTCACGGTTCTACCATAAATCATTTGTTGCGAAGCGACCCTACTAATATTGTGAACATTTGCTAACGACTTCTTTATACGTTCGCAGGTGACTGCAAATAAAAACTGTTCGGGCATTTTTTCCACACACAGCCCCTCAATACATACTTACTAAGGACTACCTACGGTTGATGCGGTAAAACAAATTACTGTCAAGCAAGCTTGCTTTTCGGACGCTAAATCTAATTTTTCCGTTTGTAGAACTGATTTATTTGAAACTTTTATTGCCCATATTAATGTTCTTTTTAACACAGCACATACGCAAACACAAAGAAATAGGTTATAACGGTCACTCTCCTGCTTGCATAATTCGGCGTGTTTATTTAGTTTGACAGTACATGCAAAATTGCATTGAACATAATAATATTATTATCGCTATCATTACCTTTGCACGAAAGGGGTGTCAGTGGTCAACAACCAAATATATGCAAAACTATGGATGCTCTAGATGCTATCATGTTATTTGTGTAGCACGGCTATTCCAAAAAATGTGCATGGGGGACGGATGAGAATTTACTCCGCGGCCGTATCGCCGTCTGTCTGGGGAAGACGTATACGAAGGTCTCAGAAAAACTACAGCCCCCAAATCGTCAGATCAGTGCAGCATGGTCACGTGCCCCTTGGCTGAACTTACTGAACCCATTATGTTCTAATTTCTACTGGGGCTGCAAACCTGTCAAGCGACTACAAATAAGCCGACATCAGTTTCGTACATAATGTGTACGAAAGAACCTCCCCAAATAGCCTTAGATTCATTACCCGCGCAAACTGCTTCTTTAGACCGATGATGCAGATAATTGTAACATGTGAAGTATTAACAACCGTTTAATACTAGCTCCCATGAGGGCGCTCACAGTGCAGAGTAATACATCCAAAACCTTATTTTAAAGCCTGACTAGGCACAACCATATTATCCGGGCTCCAACTGGTGCCACTTTTGATGTCGATACAACCTCGTAGTTACTGTCTCTGAAGTGCTCACTGAAACCGTACGCATAAAACTGCCTCCTGTGCTCTTGATATTTTCTTCTTGTATAGACACTTACCAAATTTACAACATGCTTGAGTCGCTTCTGTACGTCCTTTATACCGTCTTTTATTTTTTAAAGAGGATTAAGCATAAATGGGCGCATTGTTTGTCCATCCTGTTCTAACTATTCGTCATACTTCGCCGTATACAGTTGGAATTTTTCGTCATAACCCCGAAAGCAATCATGTACTTACGAACGTATTTTAACTTTCATGGAGACGCAGCAAGTTTTCGGCAGCAGCACAACCAGGACCGGCAATAAGTTTGAAGTAAAGTTAAAGTAAATATGGGACGGACAAATAGTCCCGGTCAGAAGTGTATTTCTTTGACTGAAGACAGTCAGTCTAACAGCCCAACAAATATAAAAGTTCTCCGGTGAGCGCCCACATCTACCATTGTATATTCCCGATCGCAAACGACAGGACAACGGGTTGCAAGTAGACACGTACTTCAACGTTACTGTGCTTATTTTCACCATCTAAATCGTTGTTAACGCCGAATTCGTGGTACCTCAGGCTCTTAACAATAAAACAGCATTATTATTGCTGTCAAAAAGAATAGATAGAGAGATAGACAATTTTAATTAAAGAGCCGTCGGGGTCCCATCAAAGCAAGTTAAAATAAATTTACGTGCGAGTTTTAGACGAGGTAGGCCGAATCTTTACAAAATGCAATTCATAGTTTCCGAATTATTAGTCCATTGAGATACATGATAATTGAGGGGTGAAAAAAAATCCATTAAAAAAGTTAAAAATGATTGGATTAATTTTACAGGAGAAAAAACCCCTCTTTAAAAATAATAACAGAAAAAAGCGAGCAGGACTGGCCTGTAGGTGGCGGTATATAACGGAATGTTTTCGGTCATCGACAGGGTATCAATAAATCTCAGCCTTCATGGGTACGAATGTGGGTCAGAGAGGACTGGCTTGCAAATGGCATTGTATACGGGATTCACAATTGAGATCGTCTGGGTCGGATTGGTACGCCGCGTCAAAGAGGCCAGACGAGAGGAACCGAGATGCGATCGGCCACAGCACGCTTCGAGCTCAGCCGAGCAGTGGGGAAGGGAGGTACGACCGAACTACTAGTAGACAGTGAATACTGAGGGTTCAGCCGTGAGCGCCGACAGACCGCATGAGGTCGGAATGCGGGAGGTGACATCAAAAACCGCGAAAATTGTCGCTATGGGGGAGGAGTGATAGCAGTGGATTTAGACACCAAGGCAAAACAGGGGTTTCTAATGATATAATTAAGAGTTACCATTAGATCTACCACTAAATCCCAGGAGGACCCTTCTCGAAGTCAAGAATCTGAGTGTTCGGGAATGAGACCGTTAACAGTGCCTTTATGCATTCCGGTGTAAGATGTTTGCGCAATTTCGACTTGAATACCAGTAACTTAGGCGATAATCTAATTTCAGGCGGAAGATTATTCCAAAGGAAGGCATATTTGGAAGCAAAGAAGAGGGAGCGCTTAGATGTAGTACAAAGAGGCGGCGGAATCACCATGCAGGAGTTGCGCGTGGCATAAGACCGATCTCTCGGAGTGAGAGTGTCAATGTGCGGAAGACTGGAGCTAGAGTTGATGCGAAAAAGGAAGCAAAGGCCAGCTTCGAGTCTTTTAACCCACAAAAACTTCATGTTCGCCAGTTGACATCTCTGAGTATAAGAAATACTGGACGAAGCTTGAAAGAACAGTTTCCGGGTGAAAACCCTCTGAACATTTTCGATTTTATTACGGTCGCAGGCGTTCATTAAACCGAAGAAAGGACAGCAGATTTCGAGGACTAAAAGAACAAACATTTGATAAATTCTTAGCTTCATTTCCGGAAGGAAAAAATTATGCGAAATGAATCCACATATCTGCGCGGCTTTGGCAGAGATTCTATCTGCATGAGGTGATAAAGCAAGTTTATTTGTATAACTTAGACCTAGGTCCTTTATGGTGAGGCATTCTGAGAGTGGGTTATTCTGAAAAATTATGGGACCAGGAAGTTTGGTAGGACCAAAAGACATGAAACTACACTTGGATGACGAAAACTCCATCTGCCATGTCGAACCCCATCTGCTTAAGCGTAGTAAATCGGCATTAATTTTTTCAACACAAACATTTGCGGTGTCCTTAGAGTATGAGTAAACACACTTGAGGTCATCGGCATAAGTAAAAGTTTGCGAATTTCCGAGTTCAGTCGAAATATCATTGATGTACAGAAGGAAGAGAAGCGGACCCAGGACCGTGCCTTGAAGTACGCCACTCGTGATCGAGAGGGGTGTCGAGTAGCTATTACCGACCATGACTTTCTGATATCGTTTGGACAGATAGGACCTGATGAAGTCGAGTAGAGGCGGCCGGATGCCGAGAGCTTCCAATTTTACTAAAAGACGTCCATGGGACACCTTGTCAAAGGCTTTGCTAAGATCAAAGTAAATAACTACCACTGACTGCCGCTCATTACGAAGAGAAGTGATAAGATTAAGAAAAGCCTAGTGGCATGTTTCGCCGGATCGTTCAGGTAAAAGTTCATGCTGACTAGAGCTCAGAAGCCGATTAGCTAGACAGAAGTCAAGAATTTCATTGAAAATAATCCTTTCAAGAAGTTTTGCTAGAGACGGCGTTTTGTGCACGCCCCGATAGTTATTAACATCGGACCGAGATCCTGACTTGAAAACGGGAATGATAATTGACGTTTTCCATGTTTTAGGAAAGAATCCTTTTGAAATATAAACAGAGAATAAATGACTAAGCAATATGGGAAGGTCCGACGCTTGTTTAATAATCGAATTCGGAATCCCGTCCGTTCCTGAGCAGTGTGAGTATTTCAAACGGCTTATGTGCTTCTTAATGAGATCTGAGGAGACATCAATTGTACTACGTGTCCTATCTGAAAGTGATCGAAAGAAAGGGACCGGATCGGACTCGGTAGCAAGGTGTTTTGCAAAGAGAGCACTAAACAACTCCGCCTTGTCAGTGTCAACGGTGAGGAAGACTTTGTTATCATTTAGCATGGGTGGAAGTTCATGACCACGCTTAGAGGAGGACCGATGACGGAAGATGTTAGGGACAGATTTGCCAGGGTTCGAATCACTGAGAGCAATTGATTCTCTTTGACTGTCGCGCGCTTGGCGCATTCTTGAGGCCATCTCAAATATCTCTGTGATTCTAAGATGGACAGATAAGGAACTAGTGGATAGGTCACGCAGTTGTCGCCTCAACTTTTTTAGTCTGTTCTGAAGAAAATGAGGAACAAGGGAATCTGAAGAATTAGGTTTGAGATATCTACGCGGCACAAACTCTAGAATGTCCTTGGAAACATTGGACATGACATCACGAAGAATGGTTAGATCGCTACAAGTGAGGAAGCCACACCAATCCAAGGATCTCATATAGTTATTTATTAAGTCGCTATATACGCAGTCGTAGTTCATGAAAGTCTGAACGGCGCTTGTCTTTTTTGAAAAGGCAAGCGGTAGGCAACAATGAATTAATAGGTGGTCACTGTCAAAGAGGTCCTCTTTTAAAGCAACAGAAAGAGGAGCAATGTCATTGGTAAAGGTTAGATCTAAAATGTGATAATCTCTTGTTGGAGAGCGCACCAGTTGGGACCAATTAGAAAAATTGACAATATCTTGAAAGGGCTGGAATCTGGGTGGGCAGCTATTGGAAACACAGTCTTTTTAAGGAAGGTTAAAACCCCCAGTGAATATTTTAACATCGAAAGCAGCTTCCGAAATTAATTTAAAGATTTCACAGATTTGTGAATCATCACTGGCTAAAGAATTTGGGGGATTGTAGATACAGCCAATAATTGCCTTTCTTTGCGGCGAGAGAAAAACAGATGCAAAGCAGAAGTTTCCCGTCAATGAGGAAACATCCAAGTAATAGGGAGAGTGCTTTAGGTAGGATTTAAGATAAAGAAGGCAACCACCCCCACGCCTAGTCGTGCGGTCTTGGCGGTTAAAATCGAAGTCACCTATGAGAAGGGCAGAGTCAGGAATTAGAGAATGTGTCCAAGATTCTGTTACACATATAATATCAGGCGTCATTTCCAGAGCAATGGCTCTGATTTGGGCCATCTTGTTTATAACAGCCCTGGCATTCAATAATATAATATCTAATGTGTTTCGAACGGCAATGCTATTTTCGACGGTATTTAAAAAAAATTTGGAGGCGGATATGTAAGCTGCGAATTAATGACACTTGGAAAATAAGTACCAGTTAATCTAGAGTTATTGACGTACGGGGAATCAGCAAGAGAAGGCTGAGTATGAGACCTAAAGGAGGTGGGGATATAGTTTTCAAACATTGGAATGCTAAGGGAGTTAGAACATGGATAGACTTGTTGGTAGTTAAATACTGGAGGAAGGGGAGGAGGAGGAGGGAGGCTAGAAGGAAAGTAGGGGCTAATGGGTGAGGGTAGGCCGCTATAAGAATGAAATGATGGGAAACCAGGTCTAGATTGGAAGTCAAATTAGATAGGTTGACGTACCTGAGAGCAATTGGCCTTAAGTGGTGGGAAGCCTGAACTGGGTTGGGGCATAAATGACTTAGGGCAATTCATGTATGAATCATTTGCTGGGTATATAGTAGGGCTTTGATAAGTAACCGGTACGCAGGACAGAGAATTATTCGGGGATATACCTGGAGCTGCGGGGTTTGTAGACATGCATGGCTGAACAGACTTGTTAGATCTAAGAGAAGGCGTCGTACCCCTAAACGGAACTGTACTACCTATCTTTTGGGTCGGAATCTGATTCAATTTTCGAGTCTCACCGTTCTGACGTCAAGCCACGGGTGACTTAGCTGTAGACCTTACAGCACCCAGTGGGACAGGAGAAGTTCTCGGTCTAGCTGATATAGACGGATTTTCATGTGTCTCAGCGGGACTATCCGGAGGATACGAAACTAAAAATGGGGCTTCTGCTGCTGCTGCTGCAGCTAGTTTAGGTTCAGGCAAATGCGTCAAGTGGCTTGAGTGAGATGGAGATGTAGGAGAAATAGGAAGGAGGGAGTCAGATTTCGCAGGAGTGGGAGAAGCTGAATCCTTACGGCCACCTGTATCATGACCGAGTTGGGGAGCATTAGACTGATAAGCAGTGGGTTTACGTGAGAATAGAGACCCGATTCTACGCTCTATGGGAGTAAGATCATGACAAAGGAAAAATTTTGCCTTTTCTAGGTACGCAGTGACACGCTCTCGATGGGTAAAGATTGTGTCAACCTCGATTGATGAAAACAATTTGACTAAGATGGGTGGATTTATACTACGGGAGGACAAGCATTTAGCATCGGCTATTTTAAAGTTGAAACCACATGAATACAGGAAACTGGTCGCAACATCAATTGGCCGAGCAGATCGGGGAACATTTTTTAGCAGGAAGTTGTAAGAACGCTTCTGTCTATCACTAGATTCACTGGCGATCAGGTGAACAAGTTAGTCTAGACGCCTACATTCTTCAGAGGGAATATGGGAGATGTTCCCGTCGAATAAATGTCCAAGAATTGTCACCAAAGAGCCAAACTTAAGCATAAAGTCGTTGCAGTGGTCAAGTGCAGACAGATTAAGCTGCCGACCAATTACAACGGGTGACGACTGACTAGTAATATTATCTGACTTAGATTAAGGTAAAGCCTCTGACTTACGTTTATTTAGGCCATGTTTACTATCAAGAACAGAGAGCTTACGTCGACCAGTGACTTTTGGTCTCATCTTGTCTCGAGGCAATTTGTGCTGAAGAAAACTTCTGGCAGACAAGTTGACTGAATTTCAGCTAGGGGCTAACGATGTAAAAATAAATTACAACAGTTAGAGAGAAATCGGTTGCACAAAATGAGAATTGCAGAGTGCGATTAGTGAACAATGGGCATAGACCAGCAGAACTCGAAAGGAGATGGCAGCAGGCAGTTCTGAGAGAAAAGGCCGGTATTTAAGGAAATTCAACCAAAAAACAGGTACTAAAATCGTTAGTTCTCACAGAAAAACCACTTAAAATAATATCCTCCACCTATCTTCAAATTTAAAACCAGCGGCTTGACCTTGCTGTCGTCATTGAAACCGTTTCCTTTTCTGTCGAAAAAGTAAGACGCGTCCTTGGTCAAATGAAGCCTGAAAAGTCACCTGGACACGATGGAATTCCCGGGCTGCTACTTAAGGAACTATCAACTGAGCTGTCAAAGACTCTTTCGACGCTTTTTGAGCTGTCGATTAGAACAGGACGGCTACCATCACAGTGAAAGAGAGTTAACCTCATTCTCTTATATGAGGGAGGTAGCAGGAGGACAGCAAGCAGCTTCAGGTCTATTAGCCTAACTTGCCTCCCATGCAAAACAATGGAAGCTCTAGTAAAGAGCGCTATACAGCAATATTGTGAAGAAAATAACATTTAGCAGGATTTTCAACATGGCTTCCGAATATGACGTTCCTGCCTCCCAAACCTGCTAGCTTGCCTGGAGATCTGGACCAGGGCTCTAGAAGAGGGTTTTGAGGTTGATGTCGTGCATATCGATTTTCGCAAATCCGTCGATACTGTTTCGCAATAACGCCTTCTTCACAAATTGATCGCTATCGGCATCCGGGGAGATCTTTTAAACTGGATAGGGGCGTTGCTAGTTGGTCGGAAACAACTTGTTTGCATCGGTGATGATATGTCAGAATGGGTGAACGTGACCAGTACTGTGCCTCGAGGCTCAGTTCTGGGACCATTGCTATTCCTCCTTTATGTTAATGACAGCCTTCAGGAACTCGACTGTGGCAAAATAATGTTTGCTGACGACGTTAGGCTCTGACAAGTCATTAAGAGTCCTAACGACCAGAGAACTCTCCAAAACAACCTTCATCGACTGCAAGCGTGGTCGGAGAAATGGCTTCTTGATTTAAATGTGGAGAAGTGCGCCGTCCTTTCCTTGCGTCCAACCAACTCTCATTCAAATGAGAGCCTGAGAATTATCACCTGAAAGATACAAGGCTCCCCGCAGAATCTTCAGAGAAGGATCTCGGGTTTTGGGTACAGAACAACCTGAAACCAACACTGCAGTGCCAAAAGGCTGCAAAAAACGCCATGGGAGTGCTGCATGCAATAAAAAGGGCTTTCGTAAATTTTGACCAAGACCTTTTTGGGAGAGTTTACGGCACATTTATTCGGCCCCACTTAGAATATGGCATAGAAGCATGGCGGCCATGGCTGGTAAAGGACCAAGAATGCCTCGAACGGGTACAACGGCGTGCAACAAAGCTGGTAAACGGTCTAAAAAGCCATTCCTACACAGACAGACTGAATTGTCTTAATTTATTCCCTCTGTGTTACAGGCAGCAAAGAGGTGACCTTATCCTCGTCTACAAGATAATATACGGCCTTGAGTATGGACTTAAATTTGAGGACATGTTTCAGTGGCATCTTTCACCCAATCTTCGTGGTCACTCGATGAAGTTACGGACAACAATGTCCAGGCTGAATCTTCGTTCTGAGTTCTTCACGCAGAGGGTAGTGGAGAAATGGAACGATCTCTCTCAGTCAGTCGTGGAAGCTACGTCTCTGCAACTCTTCAAGAAACGCCTGGATAATTATTTGTTTCCCCTGTTTTCTCTCGAGAGTCTGAATCTGAACTAATACCCCACGACCCCCTAAATATTTTATCTGAGACTATGCTGCTCAAATGAATCAAGTATTGTTTTAATAACGAATATTTTCATTATTCTTGCACAGTCATTTCTAACGAGCTGACATGCAATCAATAGGGTTTTCAAAGGCTTCGTCTATTATCCTTACCAAATAAACTGAGCTGAAATATACGATCTAACGCTGTGTGCTGACTTGCTCATTACGGATAGAGTTGAACATACCCAATGCAATTAATTAACAATAAGTAAACAATATTTTTTAAGACCCTTTCACGTCCCACTTACACTCTCGAAGACAGGAATAACAATTAAGAACTTCTATGTTTCCAGGAAGAATCAGCTCGGGATTAATATCGAACGCCTGCTTGATCAACGAATGTGGACTTCCATCTGTGCCCGAGCAGTGTGGTCTTTTCGAAAAATTTGTGTTTTATGCTTAGAACATTGGTTATGCTGGGTGTCCTGTCTGAAAGCAGAAGAGTGAAAGGGACTGGTTGGGATTCATTAGTGAGGTGTTTTGCAAAGAAAGCGCTAAACAACTCCACCTTGTCAGTGTCATCTATTAGGAAGATTTTGTTATCGTTTAGCAGGGGTGGAAATTCGTGACCAGGCCTAAGAAAGGTTCGATGACGGAAGATGTTAGCGACGAATTTGTCAAGGTCAGGATCGCTAATGACAAGTGGTTCTCTTTGCCTTTCGAGCGCTTGACACATTCTCGAGGTCCTTTCGGAAATTTTTGTGATTCTAAGATTGACGGATAGAAGACTAGTGGAAACGTCACGCAGCTGTCGTCTCAACTTTTTAGTCTGTTGCAATGAAAGTGAGGGAAAAGGAAAACCGAAGAGTTATACTTGAGATATCTACGAGACACAAATTTCGAGATGCCATTGG
>CACRXP010000198.1:480638-498572 GCA_902702965.1 Spirometra erinaceieuropaei | reverse complement strand
ATATCGATCTGGTAGGTCACTTTCCAACATCTCGTGGTTGCAACTACTTACTTACTGCGATTGACCGATTTACTCGTTGGCCCATTGCAACTCCCATACCTAACATAACTGCAGATTCCGTTGCTCATGCTTTTTTGGAACATTGGATCTCTCATTATGGCGTCCCCTCAACAATTACCACCGATCGAGGTCAACAATTCGAGTCTAGGCTTTTTAACAGCCTTACCAACCTCCTCGGATGTTCTCGCATACGCACGACAGCATGCCACCCCTCATCCAACGGTTTGGTCGAGCGTTTCCACCGGCAACTCAAAGCCTCGCTCCGAGCTCATGACAACCCTTCCCATTGGAGCGAGCATCTGCCTTTGGTCATGCTCGTTATCCGTAACGCACTCAAGTTCGACTTGGAGTGTTCCGCTGCCGAACTTGTCTACGGTACTACCCTACGGATTCCAGGGGATTTTTTCGGGTACTCTTAAAGCTCATCCGACTTGGATCCCAGCGATTATGTGCAAAGATTGCGCCAAGCCATAATTCATCTTCGAGCCACTCCTCCACGTCCTTCAACAAGTAATTTGTACGTCGACCCGAACTTACTAACATGTTCTTTTGTATTTGTCCGCGTAGATAGCGTTCGCCGGCCACTACAACAGCCCTATGACGGCCCATTTCGAGTACTATCGCGCACGGAAAAGCACTTTACAATTGACCGTGGAGGCCGCACCGACGTGGTCTCAATCGATCGCTTGAAGGCGGCTTACACCGAGCCTCTTCCAACTTCTCCAACCGAACAACCTCCACCTGGCACATTGCCACTTGCTATTTCCCAGACTCCATTAACGCCAAATAACCTCGCGTCTTCCCTTATCCCACAGACTCCTCCCCTTACGCGCAGCGGTCGTCATGTCCGTTTTCCCAACCGTTACCAACTTGTACAATATGCATAACGCTCCCACATTTTCCTTCTATTAACAATAATTTTTTTGAACTCCGTACTCCTAGGAGGGGGAGTATTGTAGTGACATTTAAATCTGTTTTGTTTTAATCAGTTACAAAACGCTTTCACACAACTTTGAATAAGACAAAAAACACGAACGCGCACGTTTACCTGCTGACGAATTTGTTCTTATTTACTAGTTTGTAACTGTTGGGATACTGCTAGTTTCGTTTCTTCGGTAGCCTACTTGCTGTGCCCAACTAGTGGGTTTGTCTCTTATAAAGCCATCTGTCCTGGGCTAGAAGTAGCAAGATTATGGTAGGGCCACTCCAACGTATCTGAGTTTCCCCGAACAGTAGAACGCACAGAGTAAATCCAGCATGAGGATATGTTCGTCTGTTGCTGTCAAACTGCAGGTGTTGCCATTCCGCTTCCAGTCAAAAAAGGCACGCCGATCCAGCAGGGACAGTGTGAACCTAAGCAAAATCCGTAGGCGCCTGCGGGACGTGTTCAAACGGAAGATGGGATAACCATAAATAATCCTAAACGGATACCATAATCCCTAGCTCGCTTACCAAACTGCAAATAAGGAGCATAACGAGAATGTAATCACACATACTGAAATCTAACCAGTAGGAACAATTATGGTTTCAAAGGGTGTGGCTACGAACTGCGAACCAACCCCCTTCTTGACGGTCGATATTCTACCACCGCCGACAGTTTTTTTCTTCTGAGCCCTCCAAACCACAAAACCACCATCAACTATATTTTTATGCCTTAAGCTCAGGAGTTTTTTTTTCACTGCTGGTCGGATTTGTGTTTAATCGCTTCCCTTGACAATGCCTGTAAACTGGCATTAAATTAAAATTTATTTATTTATTTATTTAATTTCGGATTTTTAACGGTTTGGTGGAGCAAATTGCTCTCAAAATCCCGTCGCCTCCTGAAAATCAGACTTCTCACCATATTTCTTTGAACTTTGTATTCTGTAAACGTTGCATTGTTGTGGTTCTTGCGAAATTTCTTCCATAACCTTCCTTTCTTGTTGATTTCCCTTTTGAGCTCTCGTGTTAGCCACTGAGGGCGGTTGGATATCCTAGGCTTTGATAAGGGACAGTGGTTCTTCATTAGATGCAGTAAACGATCCTTGAATAAATTCCAGTCCTCGTTAACGTTTCCGGAGAAGAGAACATCCCAGTCTATCTGTGATGCCTCAGCTCTCATTTGGCGAAAGTCCCCTTTCCATATATTTGGCCTCGTATTGTTTTTTGTACACGGTTCAGAATACAGCAAGTACTCGCATAAAAGCACTGCATGATCACTTCGACCGAGCGGGGGTAGGTAGTACACCTCATCTATGCTGTCAGGATCTTTGGTAAAAACGAGGTGCAGACAACTGGCCTGTTGTATAAAAAAATTGAGGTTTGCAGTTTGGTAGTTTTTGGTGGCATGAATAATATGTCCTACATGGCAACTGAAGAACTTTGATATCGGCCTGACCTTGAAATTATTTTCTGGTTGGGTAAATTTCGGTGTGCTCTAGTTGCTGGTTGTCATTCTATCTGGCCAGTTGTAAGGGGGCGTTCGCACAGTTCCAACGTGTTCTTCAGGAGACTTGCCATCGTTGTCTGGACTTGGCAGCAAGGTCAAGGTCAAGGCGCGCAGCTCAATTTCAAAGATAAGTGAAGCTTTGCATTTATCTGGATATTCTTAAGCAACTAATGCCTGTTTTTTACTTGAGCCCCTTTTCAAAGTCGTCTTTCAATATAAGACATAATGTTTCCCAGTCTTATTTGACAGTCTTGGAAATAGTCGTATTTCGTAAAAAAACCTTTGTAGAGACTCCTTTCCCTACTATCTCTTTCAATTTTTCGTAGTTAAATAACAGTAGCACTTGCAATTAAGTGCGATTTTCCGTACGTTGGCAACGTTTTGACCCTTCTTCTGTAACGAAAAAACTATTCCTGTCAGTAATGCACCGCAGAGCACGTGCTAAAAGGTGGAAGCTTGCGGCCTCCCCACCGTCTCTGGGTGCCAAAATCGTGACTGAAGACATAGCAGGTGCCAGCGTATGTTCTTCGCCTTCCGCAGGTCTGATTAACTCACAAATCCCTTTAGTAGATGTAGAACCTCTTGACGCTTCAGTCGTCCAAAAATACGCCTCTGCCAGTCGTAGCAGGCCGCCAGCCGGAGAAATAGTCGACCAGTTGATTTATGGCGATATAAAAAGCACTTCTGAAAAAGTAATTGAACAGGCTTTTAAACTTATTGGGGCAATAATGTCGGAAATTGAGGAAAGAATTAAGCACAAGCATAATTTCGTACTGCGAAACATTCCGAGCCACTTATCTGCTCTGGTGGGAGCGCATGTGTTCCTACAAAGTTGTGTCTTGAGTTTCAGTGTCGCACAAGCTAAGCGACTTCGCTCGCTTAGCCGTATTGCGCCGATACTAGTTACCCTATTCTCCATGATAGAAGTCGATTTAATCTTGGCGAGTAGGGAGATAACTAGAGAGTTCTGCCGTAAATGGCGCTGCTCCAATGGAAACAATGCGTCCCCCTACCCCTAACTTGTTTCCTCCCCGGCCGTTTTACCCATTTATTCCTCATGATAATGTCCATACTGAATCAGGCAATTCATACTTTCCTCAGTCTCGTTCCGGCGGGAATACGTAACAGTATCTGCCCGCGGATTTCCAGCTGAAAATAAGTTAGCTAACAATGGTTACCAGTTCACCTGCCCGTCATTCCCTCCCCAAAGTTCTACCCCTTTTCATCCACGTCAGAAGTTTTCGATGCCACAAAAGTTTCTGCAAAACTGGATGGTTGCATCCGGACCATTTGCTCCGTGGGCAGCCAAGAACTGGACGATGTAGCACTCCTCCCTCAGAAACAAACCGCCAAACTGCCAGATCCTTGCTTAATAAGATGACTTTGCTTCAGATTCTGGTGTTCGTCCATTGTCCAGATATTGTTTTAGTAACTGAGACGTGGGCATCAGCCTCAGTAACTGACTCCGAACTCTCGCTTCTAGGCTATGATTGCATCCGAAATGATCGCCAGGATAGCCGTGGTGGGGGCTGCTGCGTCTACGTTAAGTAAACAGTTAAATTTTTGCCGATGGACCTCCCGCATTTTTCCGCAGTAGAAGGCAGCTGCTGGCTCCAGGTTGCACTAAAATATAAGTTATCCTTACTCGTTGGCTGCGTCTATCGTCCTCCCAACGCCAACGACAATTTTGATCGTTTACTCTCACAGGCATTCCATGCTGCGGCCGACTCAAGCTTTAAGTATCAACTGGTTGCGGGTGACTTTAATCTTCGCGAAGTCCGCTAGTCTCCGCCTTCAGGCCCCAGAAGGTCCGAAGACGATTTTGATGCTGTTGATGTTGGGATGCGGAATCAGGTTGTCGATATTCCTACCCGAGGCTCAAGCATAATTGACCGAATTTTCTGTAGACGCTGCATGCCATCGTCGGTGTCATCCCTAGGACCACCGGGGGACTCAGACCATGACACAGTTGTTTCAACGTTAGAGGTCGAGGCTGACAAAACGCCTTCTCCAAAGTATAGCCTTTTCCACAATTTCCGATCGACTTGCTCAACCGAATTATTAACACACCTTAATTCCTACGACTGGACTGAGTTCTACCTAAGTTCGGATGTAAATGTTTGCACTGCAAAACTGTACGAAATTTTGGATCCGCTTATTTCTTGTTTTGTCCCCCGTAAGAAAATTATTAATGTTGGGGATGAGATTTTCCTACCTTTACCCTTTCGTCGCAGATTGCGCAGGCTTTATCGTCGTTTCCATCTGCAGAACGATGTTTCTGTCCTGCCCTTGATTCGTGATATTTTTGATCAAGCTAAGAAATTGTCTGAAGAAAAACAGCTAGCCGAAGAAGTCCACTTTACCGAAAACCATTCGTTAAGTGTCTCGAAACTTTTCTCTAGAAAAATACGAACTCATAGAAAGACGCAGTATCCCATCCTTCGAGACGATCTCGGAAATCCCATAGTTGATACCAAGTTAACCGCGGACAGCTTCAATGATTTCCTGTCCAAAACGTTTATTGAAGACTCGACCACTCCGCTTCCGACCATCCAGTCATTGACCGGGGCAGTTCTAGAAACTAAAACTTTCACTCTGTGGGATGTGACTGTTGCGATTCGGCGTTTTCGGCAATCTTATAGTCCAGGCCCTGATGGTGTCCCTGTAAGCATTTTAAAAGCCGATGCAAACACGATCTTCCCATCCCTCTTATGCAAGATATTTAATTTTGCTCTTGAAACTGAAACCTATCCTAACTTTTGGAAGGAAACACACATTTTGCTCATTCCTAAGCACGGCAAATCTACATCATTTGATGACTTTCGGTCAATAAACACCCTCCCCGCCGTTTCGAAGATCTTAGAGACATTGATCAAAGATAAAATGATGTGTCACTTAACAGTGAATAAAACACTGTGTGCTGCTCAGCGTGGATTTCTCAAAGCTCGATCTTGTGACACCTGTCAGCTCTCTTAATTTGACTATGTTGTCCAATCTAGGGACAATGGTTTTGCACGTTACACTGTATATTTCGATTTCACTAAGGCTTTTGACCGTGTTGACCATGCTCTTCTTCTCTTGAAACTGTCCTCTTTCGGAATAGGTGGCAAACTTTTGAATTTTATATCCTCTTACCTAGCACTCGTACACAACGAGTTAAGATTTCCAATACTATCTCCAAACCCACACGTGTGAGAAGTGCAGTAATTCAAAGAAGTGTAATCGTCCGCTTATATTTTGCCTTTTCGTTAATGATGTACCCAAGTTATTCCAGAATGGTAAGCCTTTCATGTATGCCGCTGATCTTAAAGTCGCATATCGATATAAGCCGACAGATCATGACATCGTACTTGAGCTCCTAAAGAGCGATCTACAGGCTTTCGCCCAGTGGTGCCGCACATGGCGCCTTTCTCTTTCTTGGCATAAGTGCTCAGTCCTGGTGGTTGGCGACGACCACCAACCTCAACTAAGTATTGAAGGTCACGCCATAAATGTGCCAGGGGTTATAAAGGATTTGGGCGTATCATACTCCAAGAGTCTCCGTCTCTCGGAGCACTGTGCCTTGATAGTCTCCAAAGCACGTTGAACGACCGGGTTTATCCTCCGGAACTATAAAACTATGGACAACAGAATGCGCCTTTTCAACATGTACGTTAGACCTGGTCTGAATTGCTGTTCGTTTTTATATAGCCTCATGCGTGCTACTGAGCGGAAAAAAATAGAATCCGTTTAACACTTTTTATCAAGAGAATTGTAACCCCGGAACACCGACATTTGTCTAACCAAGAACGTTGCCGGCTTACGGGCCTTGATCCTTTATGGTTCCGTAGATTACAAAAGGGACTATTTTTGCTATTTAAACTCTTATATAATCACACGTTTACCCCACTCACTTCTCTAAGACATCATATTCACCCTCGACGTAACCGTCACCGTGAGGTCTTTTTATTTCTGCCTCTGGCACGTACTGTTAAATATCGTCGGTTCTATTCTGTAAGTGCAATTGCTATTTGGAATAAACTACCAATGAGTGTGAAAACTCTGCAAAATTATCCTTTATTTAAGAGAACTATAACTCGATTTTTGCATTCAGTAAAGCTTCCTCAAATTTTGGGTGCTGAAAACTCTGATCGACTGTATCGTAGCGATGGTGTTTGTGGTCTCTGAACACTATGGCCGGTCTCACCAGCTATTCCTCAACGCCTCTACTTTGACTATCCCCAACTTCATGAAAGGAATTGACGTCCGATGATCTCCTATACCGTGCAACCCCCTCCCCCCTTTTTTGGCGGTCGAAAATCTACCGCCAGCAGTTTTTTTCTGCTGAACCCTTCAAACCATAAAAACTATCATCAAATATATTTTTATTCTTCAGGATTTTTTTTCACTGCTGGTCGGATTTGTGTTTAATCGCTTCCCTTGAGAATGCCTGTAAACTAGCATTTAATAAATTAAATTAAATTAAGTGCTGAAAAAGATGAATATATATCAGGAGTAAGAAGCGTTCTATGGTAAGTCACAATCAAAGCTGTCAAAATACCATTGAATCATGTATCTTATTGTTCTTGTTAATGTAAAATTATAGGAGTAGTGGTCGACTGTTTACTATGACCTAATATAGTTCTATATATGTTTAATATGGCCTTAATATAGACATACGCTCGACTAATATGCAGGGTTTTATCGAAGGGTATATTTTTATTAGCTTTATAAGGGATATTTAGTGGCAGGTGACATAGCTGATAAAAACGAGAAAGGGTGGTAAAAAAAGAATATCATTATCTGTTCTATGTTTATCAATGATGCTATCTTTTATAAATTTGATTATCTTTAGTGCTATGTTCCGGTATTTTTCAATCGGCTGACATCATCAGAGCCCTTTTGGACCAAATTCAATATCAAAGAATTGACTTGAAAAATGTCCTATCTTATACAAAATTAAATGTATATTGTTATTTGAAAGGAATTTCTTAGTTTTTATTTTAAACTCGATTAGGGTTCGACTTTTCCGGATAGAACTTGGAAGAGAATTCCAGATAGTCGCATATCTTATGGAGTAGAAATTTGACCGTTGGGACTTTGTGAATTTGGGAATCCTTATTTCTCGTTATTTCTGGTGTTTCTACGTGCGTCTTGGTTGGTAAATTCATTTTGAGAATATCTTAATCGTGGGTGACCTTGAAGAGGAAGTTGAGACCATTTTGAAGTCTTCTGATCCAGAGTGGTCGAAGACCGTATTTATGATATATTTCCAAGTATGAACCCTGGATGCCATCACTTCTAGACAAAGATATAGTAAAACGTCCCTGAATGCCTTTTAGTTTTTTTTTCGGCCGCCTGAGGGCAGTATGCCGAAGAAAATTGAACAATAATCTAGGAGAGGTAAAACATACATTTTGAAAAGTTGTATTCTTAGTGCATTTAAAGTGAAATTTTTGCATATGAATCCACACAGGCGAGTGGCTTTCGGTGATATTTGTTGGGCGTGGGGAGATAAATCAAGGGTATTTGTATAACTAAGACCTAAATCTTCCACCGATTGGGCCTCTCTTATTGCACTATCCTCGAATATCATGGGGGGAAGTTTTTGTGGGCCAAATATCAGGAGATGGCATTTTTCGGGTGAAAAGGGCATCTGCCACTGACTACTCCATTCGCTGAGTTTTCTGAGATCCGTTTCAGTTGTTCTATGAATATTGGCTACTGTATTCCCGTTATATGCATATGCAATTTTAAGGTCGTCCGCATACAAAAAACGGCTTAGCTGAGACAAATATGGACGATAAGGACAGTAAATTGTTAGAAAGGAACAGTAAGATGATACCGATTGGGCGACATTAGGATGTGTAGATATATAGTGATCAAACTTGCGCTTAAAACCCTCAACGGATGTGGACATGACGAAATCTGCAGAGAAAGAGCATTTAAAGCCTCAACCACTCTACTGAAGAGGAAGAATTTTCGTTTGTCCAGCCTGGCGCCAGTCACATGTAGCTTATCTGGGTGACGTCAGAGGTTAGTTGTGGGTGTTAATTCAAAGAAGTCTGCAGGTAAAAGACAGTAGTCCTGATCGCAAAGGATACGAAATGTTTTATCAGGTCGCCTCTTAGCCATCTGTAACTCCGCGAAAATAGGTCGAGATCGCATAGCCGTGTCTCGTAGGGTAGTGAACTCTGTCCGATAACAAGTTTGATTGCACGCCTTTGGACTTTCTCAAGGATGTTGGGGGTATTTAACGGCCCAGTATTTTCCTGCTGGAATAGCTTACTCTGACTGTGACCCCACAAACGTCCGGAAGACTTTAGCGAGTCAGTTCAGTTCAGTTTAGTTTATAGAGGGAAATAGGCGTAAGCCTTTGAGTACCCTATTTGCAACGTAAAAAATGTATGATATACAGATAAATGTTCTGGGCTGAAATAGTTCAAACACGCCCATAATTGTAGGACAAAATGAGAACGGGTTACAGGGGGTGAGCTCAACTTCTCATCGCTCTTGGTCATTTTGGAACATAAATATGTCAAGATTTTTTTAAAACTTTGTATGGATGGTGACATCACAACATCTGTGGGAATGGCATTCCATGGGTTGACCACTCGAACAGAGAAGGAGAACTTCCGTACATCCAACCTTTCATGCTGAGTGTGCAGTTTTAACGGGCGAGCTCGAAGGTTGGTCGTGGTAGCAAATTCAAAGAAGTCCTCGAAGGCCAGACTGCAATCCAACCCCTTAACAATGCGGAAGGCTTGCAAGAGATCCCCGCGAATTTGCGTGAAACTCAAAGGAAAGAGGTTCAGATTTACTAGGCGAGTTGCATATGGAAACGAGCTTTGACCCCTAACCATCTTTGTGGCTCTCCTCTGGACCCTTTCGAGGCAGTTTTGATCCTCAACAGCCCACGGCCTCCAAGCTTGTATGTCGTACTCTAAATGCGGCCGGACGAATGTTCCGAATGTCTTTGAGAAAGCATCTTCGTCAGAGTCCATGAACGCACGCTCGATGGAGTACAGTGCGGACATTGCGGTTTTTGAAACTCTCGAACAGTAGGGAACTGGTCGTCAGCACACCGAGGTTTTTTTGGGCTTGGACCTCTTTTAAGGCTGCACCGCCCAGAAAGTAGTTTCTTGTGCTGGCAGTTCTCATCAAGGGTGTAGAAAGCCCGCTTTACAAGGTACAGGGCTGAGATCGCGGATATGACTACCGTGGAGTAGTGAAGCAACGGTTTAAATGAGCCCGTGCCCCAAGCACCCAAGTTCCTCCGGGCGTCTACCTACTGTAGTGGTAAGCTATTTAAGTGGTAAATTCTGCTGCTCTAAGATGGTCTCCAACGACTTGCAATATGATGCACTTGGCAAAAGCCAGTTCTGCGATCATTTCTCGATCCATTTTAGGTTTGCCTGAAAGAGCTCTTTGTGGAATTCAGTTTAGATGACGCTCCAAAGCTTAACATTATCAGCGAATATGGCAACATCACAATTCGGTCGCGGTCGTTAACGTATATAATGGACAAGTTACGGCCAGGGACGGAGCCCTGAAGAACATCGCTTTCAAACTTTACCTCTACCGATTGTCTGTCACCCAAATAGACATTTGGAGAGCGGCCGATCAAGAAGATTTCAATTCACCCCAAAAGACTACCTCTAATGCCTGGTTAGCTTAATTTGTACAGGAGGCGGTGGTAATGTGGTAAACTATCGTGTGCTTTCCTAAAGTTGACAAAGACTACGTGCACTGCATTTCCGCCATCAACTGCACGGGTCCAGCGTTCTAAACAATAGAGTAGGTTTGTCGCGCATGAGCTACTTCTACGGAATCCATGCTGGTTGCCGCATAGCGGATTTTGCTAGTCTGGGTAGCGCATTATTTCTTTCTCAATTATTTTTACATAATTTCGCAGAACACCGACTTGAGACTGATTTGTTTGTACTTGTTTACTGAGGTCCCGCTACCACCTTTATGCAGTAGTGTAATTCGTGCAACCTTCCAGTCGACAAAACTAACGTGATCAACCTCGATTGAGCACAACAACATTTTCTGCGCTCAAACTCGGACTACTTTGACGTAAATACCCTTTCACAGTTACTGTCTCTGAGGTTGCCGCAGGAACTGCAGGTACCAAATTTCTTTCTGCGTCTGTGGAAATTGTTTCATGCGTGGAAATTTTTCAGAAGTTTGTCTCTAAGCGGAATTTGTTTTTCATCAAAATCCGACGGACAGCCGAGTCGATTCGCGCGCAGATATCGGCCTAGGGAAATAAATCGTTGACAAACAGGGAGATCAGGAGTTATTCTGGGCCTACGTTATTCTCCAAACGGTTGAGACGCTCCTAAATATATTTCATATCCTTCATTTTTTTCTCTACAGCGACGTTTTAAAAATAGGCACATTTTCGACCATTTGCTTTTGAATATTGCCATACTTCATCGTATACTGTCGAAAGCGCATATACATTTACGAACACACGAAGTTCATAAACACAAATAAAATTTTTGGTAGTTCCACGACGAGGACCAGCATAATGTATGAAGGAGACTCTATTGAGATGGCCTTGCCCCCCAGGAATAGCGCTCGCTCTTTTTATAGTTGCAACCAGGGGCCCGCAAAGCGCGCTAAACGCGTAATCACAGCACAATCTAGTAGTTACGAGAACGAGCCGTGCACTGGGTGCTCCCATATTCTGCTGAAAGTCCAAAAACTCAAAAAGAGCTAACTGCTTTAAGGAAACGCGTGCAAGCCAACAATGGTAGGCAAATCGCGGTTAACAGCACTAAAGTTATCAAGACAAAGGTGAAGAGCAAAACTGCAAAACAGCCAAAGAACAAAGTTTGTGGAAAACCTCAATGAGAGGACGCAGATATCCATGACGATGGGAAAATAGCGACGGAGTCTCTTGTTTCTGTGGAAGACAACAGAAGTTAACCATCAACTTCCCTCAGTTATTCCGCGTGTTCGGTAGAACCCTCGTTGGAATTGAGGGAACAAGCTCGTGGCAAGGTGGAATGGATAAAAACCAGAACAGGAGTATGAAACCCTAAACGACGACGGTGGATCTCCTGAGACCTTCAGCTTACAAGGCCGCCGGAAACAATACAAATGAACCGCTGGATCGTCAGCACTGCGTAGTCGTCCAGGGCTTATCGGAGTCGAATGCTCCTACCCCGAAGCAGAGGATTTCCGCTGACCTTGATATGCTTCAACACCTACTGAACAAAATGCTTACTTCGAGTGAAAACGTAACCATTCGGGCAGCCTTCAGGTTTGGAAAGGAGGTGAATGAACAATCGGAAACTGTGCGGTCACGACCTCTGTAAATCATTTTGGGCAGTTAATAGGAGGCTAGCTTACTTCTCTCCAGGAAAAGCGGCCTCCGAAACTCTTGAAAGAAAGTTTTTTTCAGTCGGACTATTGGCCAGCGGAACGCCTGAAACACCGCGAGATATTTACGGAGCTGAAGAGGAGACTTGCAACAGGAGAGAGCAACTTGGCTATTTTCAGGGGACAAGTGATGCAGAGGTATGCGATGTTGCTTTGGAACCAGCCAATCATCATGATGGCGGCAGCAAGATAATATTGGCAAGCCCGAAACAAACCGAACGAAGCGCTGTCCAATGTTACAAACTTAAATTCTTTTACACCAATGCTCAGAGTCTGTTTACCAAGCTTGACGAACTGAGATTACAGGTAGCCGATACTCCTCCCGATGTTATAGCAATAACAGAAACGTGGCTGTCAGAGAACGTGGGTGATTGCGAGGTAGCACTAACAGGATACCAATTGTTTAGAAGAGACAGGAGAGGCCGCCGGGGTGGAGGAGTTGCCATGTAGGTAAAGAGCAACTTAATAGTGTGTGAGAGGACGGACAAGACTTCTAACGACACAGAGGCAATTTGGCTGACTATAAATGCACGGGGATCTGAGTCCCGCGAAGTCATAACTATCTACTGGCCCCCGCAGACGGATGCCGATTCAAATAGTTGTCTACTGGAAAGCATAAAAGAAATAGCCAGTCGACCAGACGTTGTTCTCATTGGGAATTGTAATACACCCTACATTCAAAGGAGCGATATGCATGCGAAGTACTCGAAGAATGCCTTCGATTGCCATCTACTAAAGACAACCCTAGAAGATCTTCTCACGCAACGTGTCCTATTTCCAACTAGAGCACGTGGAGGGCAACAGGTCAGTAGCCCGGACCTCCTTTTCACCAAAGATCCTGACAGTATAGACGAGGTGTACTACCTATCCCCCTCGGTCGAAGTGATCATGAAGTACTTTTATGGGAGTACGAGCCGTATTCTGAACCGTATATAAAAGACGATACGAGGCCAAATATATGGAAAGGGAACTTTTACCAAATGAGAGATGAGACATCACAATTAGACTGGGATGCTCTCGTATCCGGAAACGTTAAAGACGACTGGAATTTATTCAGGAATCGATTGCTGCATCTAATGAAAAGCCACTGTCCCTTATCAAAGCCTAGGACATACAACCGCCCCTAGTGGCTAACGCGAGAACTCAAAAGTAGATCAACAAGAAAGGAATGTTATGGAGGACATTTCGCGAAAAAAACAATAATGTAGCGTTTTCAGAGTAAAAAGTGTAAAGAAATAAGGTAAAAAGCCTGATTTTCAAGAGACGACGGGATTTCGAGAGTAATTTGCTCCACCGAGCCGTTAGAAATCCGAAATTACTCTACAGCTATTTGCGGAAGAGCACACATAACAGGAATCCCATTCCTGTCATGAGGAATGATGACGGTTTGGAGACATCGGACAGTACAAATAAAGTTGAACATTTTTCCCAACCTTTCTTATCCGTTCTCACAAGTGAATCAAACTTTATTCCATCTAGTTTTGAGAACATGGGAGATTCCACTATCGAAGATATCGCGTCTCGAGAATCAACGATTTTGGAAGTAATAAAAAGCTTGGAGGAATGTAAATCTCCCGGTCCGGACGAGATCGTATCAAAGCTGCTCTTCAAGCTTGCCCAACAGCTAGCCAAGCCACTATCTTTTCTGTGCCAGCAATCATTTGATGCTGGCATCCTTCCTACAGACTGTAAGACGGCCCACATTACACCCCTTTACAAAAGCGGTAGTCGTTCTCTGGCGACAAACTACAGACCCGTCAGTCTGAAATCAATCTGCTGCAAAGTGATGGAGAAAACCATCAAAAAGGAGTTGATGGCTTACTTGGAAACCCACAACCTCTTGTCCAATGTATCATACGGTTTCCTTAAGAAAAGATCATGTGTAACGAATTTACTATATACAATGCAAAATTGGACAAGAGCACTGGACGCAAAACACACTGTGCATGTGGCCTATATTGATTTCCGGAAGGCGTTCGACACTGTTCCGCATCAGCGTCTTCTGCACAAGTTGAGAATTATGGGCATCGGTGGCAAACTTCTCAAATGGATCGAAAATTTCCTTGTTGGCCGCTCCCAAATTGTCTGCGTAGAACAACAGCACTCAAGGCGCACATTCATAGAGAGTGGATTCCACAAGTCTCGGTGCTCGGTCTAATCCTCTTTCTGTTCTTCATTAATGATTGTGTAGATGGGTTGGACTGTGATAGTGCTTTGTTTGCGGCTGATATAAAAATCTGGAAAGTCATCCAGAATGCTGCCGATGAGACCAACTTCCAAGAAAATCTTTGTCGATTGGACGAGTGGTCCCGAAGATAGCTGTTGTCCTTCAATTTGAACAAATGTAACATACTGCGCCTCGGAAATTAGACCAATATTACGCGGCAATACCATCTAAACGGAATGCTACTCCGAGAAGCAAAAACGCAGAAAGATCTCGGAGTTCGGGTTGCAGACGGCCTAAAGCCTTCTACAAAATGTTGTAAGGCGGCCAAGGCCGCAACTTCAGTGATATATGCCATCAAGCGGGCATTCGCCGTTTTCGATAAAGACTGCTTCTCCAAAGTCTCCGGCACGTTTGTAAGGCCGCACATCGAATATGCAATTCACGCCTGGAGACCGTGGACGCATCAGGATTACAATCTGCTTGAAAGGGTGCGGAGGCGAGCAACAAAGTTAATTAGAGGTCAAGGTGCACTGTCATACGAGATCCGCCCAACTAACCTTAATCTCTATCTTCTGGGTTATAGGCAGTTGCGCGGAGACTTGATACAAAGTTTCCGCATCGTGCGTGACTTGGACTGCGACCTTCGGTGCGATGACTTTTTCCAACTCGCTCTACGACTAACCTCCTGGGTCATCACTTTAAGCTACGTGTGCCTCAGGGTAGATTGAATGTGAGAAAATATTTATTTTCCAACTGTGTCGTGGAACCGTGGAGTAACCTGCCCGAGATGATTATCATGTCTCAATCTATGGCGACATTTAAATGTCGGCTTGACAGATATATGCTGCAACAACAAGCGGACCACGTCACGTTTTAGCCATGAGACCAATGACATATGTGAATCAATGTCTGCATTCAGTTAATGTTGTATATTTTTCACATGTTTGCTTATTATATCGATTTTTATGTACAAATAAGTAGTTAAGATGCGTGAGCATATTTCCCTCAAATACACTGACTGACTGACTGAACAATTGGTCTACTTCGAGCGAGGCTTGTAAGGTCCTGACTGGGGGTTTATACAGTTCTCCAGCGAGTTCCTACTATAATTTGTTTGGTATGTCATTCGGATATCAGAAGACGAAGAGATATAGAACAGAGGTAGGCTAGTTGCTGGTAAATCAGGAGAGGAGGTAGTCTAGAACGAGAATCGAATCCAATGGGTAAGCTCAGGAAGCTATAAGAATTAAATTGTGGGAAACCAGGTGTACGATGGATGTCAAAGAAGTTAGGGTGACTTTCATACTAACTATTGGCCTTACATGGTAGGAGCTCAAACTAGATTGGGTTTAGATGACTTAGGACAATTCACATAGGAACTACTTACATTTTGGTTAGTAGGGCGTTTGTTAGTAGTCGGTATGCAGAACAAAGAATAATTTGGAGTCAAATTTGGGGTTACGGAATTTGAAGACGGTCTCGGTTGTAAAGACTTAGCAAATTTAAGAGAAGGCGGTATACCACCAAGTGGAATTATGCTACCTTTCCTTGGGTCAGTTTCGGATTCAGTTTTGAACCACATCGCTCATAAGGCATGCCTCAGGTGACTTAAATGGAGAACTTGTATGACCATGTCGAAATGGCGAGACTATAGGTCTTGCTGATGTAGACTGATTTGCGGGCGTTCAAGAAGAGCCTCAAGGAGGATTGGAAACGATAACTGGGACTGCTGACAGTTAGAAGGCAAATAAAGGCGTTAAGCGGCTTAGATGGGAGGGAGGTATAGGGGGAAATGGGTTCAGTGATCCAGAGCTGATAATAGTAGCATGGACTAAATCCTTACGGTCACTTTATTATGACTGAATTGGTGAGCTTCTGACTAAGCAGAGGATAATTTATTATGAAGAATGGGATCCAAATCAACGTTTCGTTTGGATTTGATTATGACAAAGGAAACATTTTGCGTTTTCCAGATATGCAGAAACACGATCTCAATGAGCAAAGATTGTATCAGCCTCGATTGGTTCAAGGACCTCAACTAAAATTGGGGGATATTTTGCTATGGGGTGACAGGCGCCCGGCATATGATGTGTTGTATTTGAGTTCACACCAGTACAGGAAAATAACCGCAACATCAACAGGCCGTGCAGACCATGACGTTTGCCCTTTACTAACCCTTTCATTGAACTCATTTGCCGTACGCAATTTGACATTTACATGCCCATTATGTGCATTATGTGCATTTGGGCATACGGTGTTCCCTTCTCGATCGCGGAGGTTGCGTTCCAGAATACCCCGCGAAACTGAAGATCTGCAAAACGAAATCCGTATGTTTTATCGTTTTGGATATTCCAAGTCCTTATAAACCCCTCCACGATAAAATGAGAATTTTTGCGGAGTTATACAGCGTAGACCCTTTGTATTACAAACGGTGTTTGGCCAAATTCGTCGAGGTTATGCATGTTAACAAACTCGTTTGTACTCTGCAGAAATATGTGTATTGCATCTCATTATAGAGTTGCGGTTATTACGTGACCCACTTTAAGATGCATTGTAAAATATTTGTTCTAACAAACAGTTTCATATTTAAGGTTATATTGGAATGCGCTATGTTTACGTACTTACTCTTTTACATCAGATATATTATAGTTACTCCTGTTATATGAAATAGACTAGGCCAATCAACATAGGCAAAAGGCACCAGTTATATAAAGGTCTGTTGTTTGCAGAAGTATGTGAATCGGCAAACAATTCACGACGCATAGTTAGATATGCTTGCGTACAAGATCCTCGATAGAATACAGCGACAAAAGTCAAAGTACGATGCCATAAGGTATTACAGCCTAGCACCTGTACTAGTAGGTTTGGACTTGATCACTCACCTTTACCTTTACAAATCTACATGACACCTAGGCCACGCTACACCTACGTACTCAGAACGGTACCTTATTCGCTCCCGCGGAGCCCCTGACTATCACTAGCTGGTGTTCGCTGGAAGGCCATCCCGAGCAGAAAATCCCACCGGCTAGTTAGAAGTCCCTAGTGGCCTGATCACAGGGGCGAGTGCGGCAACCGCCCCTCGAAAAATTGCTTGAAATAGCCAAGCCTAACACGAATCACGCAATACCTCCTCCTACTTTGCCATCAACAATCATTTTCCTGCTTGCTTTACATTAGCTGCAAACTTATTTTGGCACTGTTTGCAAAATAGCAGTCAGCATAGTATTTCCATTATCATTCTTAGTGCTTTCAGATAAACCCCGGACCATTGGTCGCCATTTAAGTGTATGCGATAAACTAATTATTGTCTATGTTATCGCTCTACTTAAGTAGTCCACTTATTGTAAAAAATTTAAATGGAAGACAAAAAACGCCTTCCACAGGTCCATAACGCAGTGTGTTGGTGGAAAAAAGTACACTGGCCGCACTCCGTTGCCTGCTAAACTTTACTTGATCTAAGGGCTTTTGACCAGAAATAAGTCTGTATAAGGTTAACGACAAGCCGCTGGCTTTACATTTAAAGATAAGTGAAAGGTATTATTTTAAGTAGTTTTTCTGAGAGACTGAACGATTTGAGCCTCTGTTTTTTGGCAAAATTTCCTTAATTCCGGCCTATTCCCTCAGAACACCCTGTTGCCATCTCCTTTTTTGAGTTCTGCCGGTCTGCGCCTGTTGATCACCAGTCGCACTCTGCAATTCGCATTTTGAACATTTAATTTCTCTCTAACGGTTTAATTTATTTTTGCATCGTTAGCCTCTCGCTAAAATTCAGTCACCTAGACTGCCAGAAGCTTTCTTAATTAAAAATTGTCACCAGACGAGAAAAGAGTAAAATCACAGATAAACGAAAGCTCTCGACCTCTTTACGTATGCATGGCTTAACTTAATCGATGTCGGAAACCTTAAC
>CACRXP010000198.1:452263-479139 GCA_902702965.1 Spirometra erinaceieuropaei | reverse complement strand
TTCTCCATGATAGAAGTCGATTTTATCTTGTCGAGGAGGGAGATAACTAGAGAATTCTGCCGTAAATGGCGCTGCTCTGTTTTGCCAGACCTGACACAGCTGCACAGAAGACTGAATAAATAACATCGGCAAAATCAAACACCAGGATAATGACACCTACTGTCAGTTTGAATAAGTCCTTTACAACACTATCTGCGGCCTCTGCACGTCACGACATAGTCAATACCGTAGGGAATTCGACTACTATTGATGCTGAGATCTTTAGAAGCAACAACACGCCTGGTATACAAACGGCCCTAGCGACTAAAACAGCAACCTTTAGTTATCTTAAGCATGTGCCTAAGTCAAAGGCAAATCCAATTGCTGTCTCAGCCACTCGGACACCCGATAAATCCAGCACCATTATATAATCCCTTCCTCAAAAATCGGCGAACAGTGCCTCAAACACACCGACTCAAAAAGAAGCGTGTTCCCGACTGCCCCCAGCCCTCATATCGAGGACGTTTGGCCGAATTTGCCGATTTTCCCGCCTTTTAATAGAACTCTTGCTCCAATGGAAGCAATGCGCCCCCCACCCCCTAACTTGTTTCCGCCACGGCTGTTTTACCAATGTACTCCTCATGCTAGTGTTCATACTGGATCAGTTAAGTTATCCGATCCTCAGTTTCTTTCCGGCGGGAATGTGTTGCAGTATCTGGCCAGCGGATTCCCAGCTGAAAATAAGTTAACCAACAATGGTTACCAGTTTACCTGCCCGTGATTCCCTCCCCCAAGTCCTACCCCTTATTATCCACGTCAGAATCTTTAGATACCAAAAATGTTTGGGAGAACCGGACGGTTACATCCCGATCGTTTGCTCCGCGGGCAGACCAGCACCGGACGATGTAGCCCACCTCCCTCAGAATCATACAACCTTTCCCTTCAAACTGTTTGTTTTAAATGCCAGATCCTTGCTTGATAAGATGCCTTTGATACAGACTCTGGTGTTTGCCCATCGTCAGGATATTGTTTTAGTAACACATACATGGGCATCAGCCTCAGTAGCTGACTCTGAACTATCGCTTTTAGGCTAAAATTGCATTCGATATGATCGTCAAGATAGCCGTGGTGGGGGCAGCTGCGTCTGAGTTAAAAAAAAACAACTACATTTCTGTCGCTAGACCTCCCGCATTTTTCCGCAGTAGAAGGCAGCTTCTGGCTACACGTTGCACAAAAAAATAAGTTCACTTTACTCGTTGGTTGCATCTATCGCCCTCCCAACGCCAACGACAATTTTGATTGTTTATTCTCACAGGCGTTTCATGCTGCGGCCGACTTAAGCTTTAAGTATAAATTGGTTGTGGGTGAATTTAATTTTACCGAAGTACGCTGGTCTCCGCCTTCAGGCCCCAGAAGGTTCGAAGACTTTCTTGAGGCTGTGGATGTTGGGATGTGGACTCAGGTTGTCGATCTTCCCACCCTAGGATCAAGCATAGTTGACAGTATTTTCTGTAAAGTTTGCATGCCTTCGTCAGTGTCATCCCTAGGTTCACTCGGGGGCTCAGACCATGATATAGTTGTTTCATCGTTGGAACTCGAGGCCAAACTATAACTTTTTCCGCGATTTACGATCAACTCGCTCAACCGAATTATAAACACACCTTAATTCCTACGACTGGACTGAGTTCTTCCTTAGTTCGGATGTAAGTGTTTGCACTGCAAATCTGTAAGAAATTTTGGGTCCGCTTATTTCTCGTTTTGTCCCCCGTAAGAAAATTTTTAATGCTGGGGATGAGGTTTTCCTGCCCTTACACTTTCGTCGCAGATTTCGCAGGCCTTATCGTCGATTCCATCTTCAGAACGATGTTTCTGTTCTGCCCTCGATTTGTGATATTTTTGAGCAGGCTAAGAAATTGTCTGAAGAAAAACAGCTAGCCGAAGAGGTCCACTTTACCGAAAACGATTCGTTAAATGTCTCGAAACTTTTCTCTAGCAAAATACGCACTCACCGAAAGACGCAGCATCCCATCCTCCGAGACGCTCTCGAAAATCCCATATTTGATGCCCGTTTAACCACTGATAGCTTCAATGATTTCCTGTCCAAAACGTTTATTGAAGACTCGACCACTCCGCTTCCGACCATCCAGGCACTGACCAGGGCAGCTCTGGAAACTATAACTTTCACTCTGTGGGATGTGACTGTTGCGATTCGGCGTCTTCATCAATCTTATTGTCCAGGCCCTGATAATGTTTTAAATGCCAGATCCTTGCTTTATAAGATGCCTTTGCTTCAGACTCAGGTTTTCGTCCATTGTCCTGATATTGTTTTAGTAACTGAGACGTGGGCATCAGCCGCAGTAGCCGACTCCGAACTATCTCTTTTAGGCTACAATTGCATTCGAAATGATCGCCAAGATAGCCGTGGTGGGGGCAGCTGCGTCTACGTTAAGCAAACACTTACATGTTTGCCGTTGGACCTCCTGCACTTTTCAGCGGTAGAAGGCAGCTGCTGGCTCCAGGTTGCACTAAAAAATAAGTTCTCCTTACTCGTTGGCTGCGTCTATCGCCCTCCCAACGCCAATGACAATTTTGATCGCTTACTCTCACAGGCATTTCATGCTGCGGCCGACTTAAGCTTTAAGTATCAATTGGTTGCGGGTGACTTTAATCTCCCTGACGTCCGCTGGTCTCCGCCTTCAGGCCCCAGAAGGTTCGATGACTTTCTTGAGGCTGGGGATGTTGGGATGTGGAATCAGGTTGTTGATTTTCCCACCCGAGGCTCAAGTATACTTGACTTAATTTTCTGTAGAGGCTGCTTGCCATCGTCAGTGTCATCCCTAGGCCCACTCGGGGGCTCAGACCATGACATAGTTGTTTCAACGTTGGAATTCGAGGCTGACGAAACGTCGTCCCAAAAGTATAACTTTTTCCGCGATTTCCGATCAACTCGCTCGACCGAATTATTAACACACCTTAATTCCTACGACTGGACTGATTTCTTCCTTAGTTCGGATGTAAATGTTTGCACTGCAAAACTGTACGAAATTTTGGGTCCGCTTATTTCTCGTTTTGTCCCCCGTAAGAAAATTTTTAATGCTGGGGATGAGGTTTTCCTACCTATACCCTTTCGTCGCAGATTGCGCAGGCTTTATCGTCGTTTCCATCTGCAGAACGATGTTTCTGTTCTGCCCTTGATTTGTGACATTTTTGATCGAGCTAAGAGATTGTCTGAAGAAAAACAGCTAGCCGAAGAGGTCCACTTTACTGAAAACCATTCGTTAATTGTCTCGAAACTTTTCTCTAGAAAAATACGAACTCAGAAAAAGACGCAGTATCCCATCCTTCGAGACGATCTCGGAAATCCCATAGTTGATACCCTGTTAACCGCGGACAGCTTCAATGATTTCCTGTCCAAAACGTTTATTGAAGAATCGACCACTCCGCTTCCGACCATCCAGTCATTGACCGGGGCAGTTCTAGAAACTATAACTTTCACTCTGTGGGATGTGACTGTTGCGATTCGGCGTTTTCGGCAATCTTATAGTCCAGGCCCTGATGGTGTCCCTGTAAGCATTTTAAAAGCCGATGCAAACACGATCTTCCCATCCCTCTTATGCAAGATATTTAATCTTGCTCTTGAAAGTGAAACTTACCCTACCTTGTGGAAGGAATCACACATTTTGCCCATTCCTAAGCACGGCAAATCTACATCATTTGATGACTTTCGGCCAATAAACACCCTCCCCGCAGTTTCGAAGATCTTAGAGACATTGATCAAGGATAAGATGATGTGTCACTTAACAGCGAACAACTTACTGAGTGTTGCTCAGCATGGATTCCTCAAAGCTCGATCTTGTGACACCTGTCAACTCTCTTTCTTTGACTATGTTCTCCAATCTAGGGACCATGGTTTTGCTCTTTACACAGTATATTTCGATTTCACTAAGGCTTTTGACCGNAATTTTGGGTGCTGAATCTACTGATCGACTGTACCGTAGCGATGGCGTTTGTGGTCTCTGAACACTATGGCCGGTCTCACCAGCTGTTCCTCGACGCCTCTACTTTGACTATCCCCAACTTCATGAAAGGAATTTGACGTCCGATAATCTCCGATACCGTGCAACCTCCCCCCTTCTTGACGGCCGATATTCTACCACCGCCGACAGTTTTTTTCTCCTGAGCCCTCCAAACCACAAAAACCACAATCAACTATATTTTTATGCCTTAAGCTCAGGAGTTTTTTTTCACTGCCGGTCGGATTTGTCTTTAATCGCTTCCCTTGACAATGCCTGTAAACTGGCATTAAATTAAAATTTATTTATTTATTTATTTATTTAAGCATTTTAAAAGCCGAGGCAAATACGATTTTCCCATCCCTCTTATGCAATATATTAAATTTCGCTCTTCAAAGCGAAACTTACTTTACCTTGTTGAAGGAATAACACATTTTACTCATTCCTAAGCACGGTAAATCTACGTCATTTGATGATTTTCGGCCAATAAACGCACTCCTCGCAGTTTCGAACATCTTAGAGACATTGATCAAACGCCGCGACCTTGTCCTAGAATTGAGAACACGGCTAACAAACGGAGAAAAAACTTGACGATCTACAAAGACCGGATTGTCAAACGACATTATGCTCCCCTCTAGATCAAGCCGATCCGAATGACCGCAAAGCTACCCCAGTAGCCCGTGTCGGGGTTGCAAACAAATCTCGCATGAACTCGAAACTCATATTCATGTATACCAACGCGCAAAGTGTACTTTCAAAACTGGACGAGCTCCGTATCCATGACTATGACCTCCTTCTAGACGTCTTGGAGGAGGTCCAGAGACGGGCGACCAAAATGACACAAGGTCTGGGAGCACTGTCCTATGAAACCAGACTGTCAATTCTCAACATGTTTTCCCTTTCCTACAGGCAATTACGTGGTGACCTCATACTATCATTTCGCATCATCAACGGCCCAGACTGTTGTTTAGATCCCACAGATTATTTCACGCAAGCTAACACGCCCACTTGCGCGGTCACCCCCTAAAACTCCGCGCAGGGCAATCAAGAATCCATGGACGTAAGTTCGTTTTCAGTAACAGAGTGGTTGCAGCGTGGAATGCCCTGCCTACCGGTGTTGTTACCTCCCCCTGTGTGAATTCCTTCAATTGTATACTTGACATCTATCAAGCTTCCCAATTACCACGTTCACATCCACTCACATAACCAGGTACCATAATATACGTGTTTATACTAATTGTAATTAGTAAGTAACCGTTAATGATTACTCTTTTTCGACTAGCTGTCAACTGACCGGGAATATGTACAAAATCCCTTTTTCACCTTCCCATTTATCCATGTTTTTCTCCGATGACTTGTAACCAATAGGGAGTAAAAATGCGCTTGCCTCTATTTCCCTTAATAAACTGATACTGATAAGATGATGTGGCACTTAACAGTGAATAACCTACTGGGTGCTGCTAAACAGGGATTACTCAAAGCTCGGTATTGTGATACCTGTCAACTCTCTTACTTCGACTATGTTCTCCAATCTAGGGACAATGGTTTTGTCCTTCACACAGCACATATAGATTTCACTAAGGCTATTTATCGTGTTGACCATGCTCTTCTTCTATTGAAACTGTCCTCTTTCGGAATAGGTGGCAAACGTTTGAATTTTCGATCCTCTTACCTGCGCGCTTAAACACAACGAGTCCAGATTTATAATGCTATTTTCAACCCCACAAGTGCGAGGGGTGGAGTCATTCAGTATAGTGTACTCGACCCGCTTTTATTTTGCCTTTTTGTTAATGATGTACCTTGTATTTTTCAGAATGGTAAGCCTTTCATGTATGCCGATGAACTTAAAGTTGCATAACGATATAAGCTGGCAGATCACGGCATCGTGCTTGACCTCCTAAGGAGCGATCTACAGGCTTTCGCCCAGTGGTACTGCACATGGCGCCTTTCTCTTAGTTGGCATAAATGCACAGTCATGGTAGATGGCGACGACCGTCAACCTCAACTAATTATTGACGGTCACGTCATAAATGTGCCTGGGGATATTAAGGATCTGGGCATATCCTAATCCAGGAACACTGTCTTGATAGTCTCCAAAGCACTTAGAACGACCTGGTTTATACTCCGAAACTTTATAACTAGGGATATTAAAATGCGCCTCTACAACATAAATAACTAAATAAATAAACAAATTTTTTATTTAATGCCAGATTACAGGCATTGTCAAGGGAAGCGATTAAACACAGATCCAACCTGCAGTGAAAAAAACTCCTGAGCTGAAGTGATAAAAATAAAGTTGATGGTGGTTATTATGGTTTGGAGGGCTCAGGAGAAAAAACTGCCTGCGGTGGTAGAATATCGACCGTCAAGAAGGGGGGAGGTTGCACGGTATCGGAGATTATCGGACGTCAAATTCCTTTCATGAAGTTGGGGATAGTCAAAGTAGAGGCGCTGAGGAACAGCTGGTGAGACCGGCCAGAGTGTTCAGAGACCAAAAACGCCATCGCTACGGTACAGTCGATCAGTAGATTCAGCACCCAAAATTTGTGGGAGCTTTTCTGAATGCAAAAATCGTGTAATAGTTCTCTTAAATAAAGGATAATTTTGCAGAGTTTTCATACTGATGGGTAGTTAATTCCAAATAGCAATTGCATTTACAGACAAGAACCGATGATATTTAACAGTACGTGCCAGAGGCAGAAATAAGAAGACCTCACGGTGACTGTTACGTCGTGGGTGGATATGATGTCTTAAAGAGGTGAGTGGGTTAAATGTGTGATTATATAAGAGTATAAATAGCAAAAATAGTCCCTTTTGTAATCTACGGAACCATAAAGGATCGAGGCCTGTAAGCCGGCAACGTTCTTGTGAAGACAAATGTCGGTGTGCTGGGGTTAAAATTCTCTTGGTAAAAAAGTGTTGAACGGATTCTATTTTTTTCCGCTCAGTAGCACGCATGAGGCTAAATGAAAACGAACAGTATTCCAGACCAGGTCTAACGTACATGTTAAAAATGCGCATTCTAATATTTCTACTTTTAAAATATCGGATGATAAATCCAGTCGTTCTACGTGCTTTAGAGACTATCAAGGCACAGTGCTCCGAGAGATTGAGACTCTTGAAGAATGATACGCCCAAATCCTTTATAACCCCTGGCACATTTATGGCGTGACCTTCAATACTTAGTTGAGGTTGGTGGTCGTCGTCAACCACCATGACTGAGCACTTATGCTAAGAAAGAGAAAGGCGCCATGTGCGGCACCACTGGGCGAAAGCCTGTAGATCGCTCTTTAGGAGCTCAAGCACGATGTCATGATCTGCCGGCCTATATCGATATGCAACTTTAAGATCATCGGCATACATGAAAGGCTTACCATTCTGAAATAAATCGGGTACATCAATAACGAAATGGTTAAATAAAAGCGGGCCGAGTACACTACCCTGAATGACTCCACTCCTCACACGTGTGGGGTTGGAGATGGTATTGGAAATCTTAACTCGTTGTGTGCGAGTGCCAAAATAAGAGGATATAAAATTCAAAATTTTACCACCTATTCCGAAAGAGGACAATTTCAAGAGGAGAAGAGCATGGTCAACACGGTCAAAGGCCTTAGTGAAATCGAAATATACAGTGTAAAGTGCGAAACCATTGTCCCTAGATTGGAGAACATAGTCAAAGAAAGAGAGTTGACAGGTGTCACAAGATCGAGCTTTGAGGAATCCATACTGAGCAGCACTCAGTTTGTTATTCGCTGTTAAGTGACATATCATCTTATCCTTGATCAATGTCTCTAAGATCTTCGAAACTGCGGGGAGGGTGTTCATTGGCCGAAAGTCATCAAATGATGTAGATTTGCCGTGCTTAGGAATGGGCACAATGTGTGATTCCTTCCACAGGTTAGGATAAGTTTCGCTTTCAAGAGCAAGATTAAATATCTTGCTTAAGAGGGATGGGAAGATCGTGTTTGCATCGGCTTTTAAAATGCTTACTGGGACACCATCATTGCCTGGACAATAAGATTGACGAAACCGCCGAATCGCAACAGTCACATCCCACAGAGTGAAAGTTATAGTTTCTTGAACTGCCCCGGTGAATGACCGGATGGTCGGAAGCGGAGTCGTCGAGTCTTCACTAAACGTTTTGAACAGGAAATCTTTGAAGCTATCAGCTGTTAACTGGGCATAAACTATGGGATTTTCGAGAGCGTCTCGGAGGATGGGATGCTGCGTCTTTCGGTGAGTGCGTATTTTGCTAGAGAAAAGTTTCGAGACATTTAACGAATGGTTTTCGGTAAAGTGGACCTTTTCGGTTAGCTGTTTTTCTTCAGACAATCTCTTAGCTCGATCAAAAATATCACAAATCAAGGGCAGAACAGAAACATCGTTCTGCAGATGGAAACGACGATAAGGCCTGCGAAATCTGCGACGAAAGTGTAAGGGTAGGAAAACCTCATCCCCAGCATTAAAAATTTTCTTACGGGGGACAAAACGAGAAATAAGCGGATCCAAAATTTCGTACAGATTTGTAGTGCAAACATTTATATCCGAACTAAGGAAGAAATCAGTCCAGTCGCAGGAATTAAGGTGTGTTAATAATTCGGATGTGCGAGTTGATCGGAAATTGTGGAAAAAGCTATACTTTGGAGACGGCGTTTTGTCAGCCTCGACCTCCAACGTTGAAACAACTATATCATGGTCTGAGCTCCCCAGTGGGCCTAGGGATGACACTGACGATGGCAAGCAGCCTCTATAGAAAATAAGGTCAAGTATACTTGAGCCTCGGGCGAGAAAATCGACAACCTGATTTCGCATCCCAACATCAACGGCCTCAAAATCGTCATTGAACCTTCTGGGGCCTGAAGGCGGAGACCAGCGGACTTCAGGAATGATAAAGTCACCCGCAACCAGTTGATACTTAAAGCTTAAGTCGGCGGCAGCATGAAATGCCTGTGAGAGTCAACTACTGACTCCGATGCCCACATCTCAGTTACTAAAACAATATGAGGACAATGGACGAACACCTGAGTCTGAAGCAAAGGCATCTTATGAAGCAAGGATCTGGCATTTAAAACAAAAAGTTTGAAGGGAAAGTCTGTTAGTTTTTGAGGGCGGTGGGCTACATCGTCCAGTTCTGGGCTGCCCACGGATCAAACGGTCCGGATGCAACTATCCGGTTCTGCAAAAAATTTTGTGGCATCAAAAATTTTGACGTGGATAAAAAGGGGTAGGACTTGGGGGAGGAGATGACGGGCAGGTAAACTGGTAACCATTGTTAGCTAACTTATTTTCAGCTAGGAATCCGCGGGGCAGATACTGCAACGTATTCCCGCCGGGACGAAACTGAGGATCGGATGAATTAACTGATTCAGTATGGACATTATTATGAGGAATAAATTGGTAAAACGGCCGTGGAGGAAACAAGTTAGGGGGTGGGGGACGCATTGTTTCCATTGGAACAAGAGTTCTATTAAACGGTGTGAAAATCGGCATATTCGGCCTAACTGCCTTGATATGAGGGCTGGGGGCAGTTGGGAACACGTTACATTTTGAGTCAGGGTATTTGAGGCAATGTTCGCCGATTATGGAGGAAAAGATTTTATAATGTTGCTGGATTTATCGGGTGTCCGATTGGCTGAGACAGCAATTGGATTTGCCTTTGACTAAGACACATGCTTAGGCTTACTAGGGGTTGCTGAGGGAGTCGATAGAGGCGTGTTTATACCAGGCGTGTTGGTGTGTTTAAAGAGGTCAGCATTAAGAGTAGTCGAACTCCCCACGGAATTGACTATGCCGTGATGTGCATGTGCCGCAGATGGTGTTGTAGAGGACATATTCAGACTGACAGTAGGTGTCATTATCTTGGTGTTGGTTTTTGCCGATTTAAGTTTATTCAGTCTTCGCTGCAGGGGTGTGAGGTCTGGCGAAACGGAGCAGCGCCATTTACGGCAGAAGTCTCTAGTCATCTCCCTACTCGACAAGATAAATTCGACTGCTATCATGGAAAAAAGGGTAACTAGAATCGGCGCATTACGGCTAAGCGAGCGAAGTCGCTTAGCTTGTGCGACACTAAAACTCAAGCCACAACTTTGTATGAACACATGCGCTTCCTCCATAGCAGATAAGTGGTTCGGAATGTTTCGCAGTACGAAATTCTGCTTGCGTTTAGTTCCTTCCTCAGTTTCCGTACTTATTACCCCAATAAGTTTAAAAGCTTGTTCAAGCACTTTTTCAGAAGTGCTGTTTATATCGCCATAAATCAGCTGATCGATTATTTTGCCGGCTGATGGTCTGCTACGACTAGCAGAGGCGTGCTTTTGGATGACTGAAGGGTCGAGTGGTTCTACATGTACTAAAGGGATTTGTGAGTTAATCAGATCTGCAGACGGCGAAGAACATACGCTGACGTTTGCTATGACTTCAGTCACGATTTTAGCACCCAGAGATTGTGGGGAAGCCGCAAGCTTTCGCCTTTTAGCTCGTGATCTGCGGGGCACTACAGACAAAAAAAGTTTTTCGTTGCCGAAGAAGGATCAAAATGTTGTCAACGTACGGAAAAAAGCACTGAATATCAAGTATTGCTGTTTTTTTATCTACAAAAACTAGAAAGCGGTAGTAGGGAAAGGATTCACTACAATGAATTTTTTACAAAATACGACTATTTTGTCAGACTGTCAAACAAAACTGGGAAAAAAATTTACCTTATATAGAAATGCGACTTTTAAAACGGACTCAAGTAAAAAACAGGCATTAATTACTTAAGAATATCCAGATAAATGCAGAGCTTCACTTATCTTTGAAATTGAGCTGCGCACCTTGACCTTGACCAGGTGTTGATGTCCGTTAGACCTGGTTTGGAATACTGTTCCTTCTCATTATGCCTCATACGTGCTACCGAGCGGAATAAAATAGAATCCGTTCAATACTCTTTTACCAAGGGAGTTTTAACCCCGGAACACGGACATTTGTCTTGGCAATAACGCTGCCGGTTTACGAGCCTTGATCCTTAATAGTTCCATAGAGAGAGCCCGTTTGTGCACAACCGTTCAAAATCCTCAGACCCGAGATAAGTTTAAATTCATTTATAACTCAAATATTTGACATAGTTCTGCGTCAAATTCCTATCGATTCTTATTAGCTGTCGAAAATATTACATAAATCCATTACACTCTCTCCAATTAAACATGACCGATGTTACGTTTGCTGTCGACAAGGTAGATCTTTCGGTCATCGTCCGTTTACAGAAGTTCATCGGGAAACATGAACACATTTTTACGATTCTAGCTTCACTAACAGACTCAAATACTTTCATGAACAGCCTAACGAGCCTACCACAAATTGAATCGTTTATACATTTGGTTTCGTCAGAAGTCGCGGATAGATCGAAGCGCAGACTCGATTTAATTATCCGCAATATACCCCACACCGTTAACCCGACACCATCAATTCAAAATTTTATACACTCGTGTGGCCTAAATATCAGAGTAGCTAACACTAAAAGACTTCACTCCAGAAGCAAAAATAAACCCGTCTTAGTAACCTTCTACTCACAGACCAAGGCTGAGATTGTTCTACAAAATCCCGAAATAAACAGAAATCTGCGGAACCTAAACTCGTTTATAGGTCCAGATTTGACACCTATGCAAAGACGTTAACTTAGGGAAAAAAGACTGCGGCTACAAATACTATAATCAGCACTCCGGTCCCTCAACGGAACCTCTAGCCACTACTTCTACTTCTAGCACTAATAAGAAGAATTGCACAGGCCAGCGTAAACAAACTGATAAACCCACAGCCCCCGCAGAAGGACCTGCATCAAGTACTTCTGACTCTAGTTCTCATGACAAAAAACGCGCAAATGCAAAAGCAGTTAGGACTGCTGGTCAGAAACAAAGGAGGGAAGCACAACAAAATAACAACGTTCAAGAATGTTCATCATTTGCCTTACGAAACCAGGCTGGCCGAACTAAATCTGTTTCCTCTAAGTTACAGGCAACTGCGCGGCGATCTCATTCAAACCTACAGGATTGTCAGAAGCCGTGAGTGTGCCCTAGATTTTGATGAATTCTTTGAATTGGCCCGGACTTACCGCCTGCGTGGTCATCCGTTCAAACTGCAAAGGAAGCGGGCTCATTCGTACGTCCGACGGAACGCCTTCTTACACAGGGTAATCGGGCATGAAATGGACTCCCTGATGCCGTCGTTCTTTCCGAAAGTGTCAAATCCTTTAAGTGCAGACTAGACGCTCACTTGTTGAGAACCTACTGTACATACAATCATGATTGTTTTAGCGGCGGCAGTTTGCGCCTAGCTCACACTTACCGCTTACTTCTTAACTTTTCGCATTTGCTGATATAATTGATGACTTTATTTCTGTTTATCGATATGAATAGGGTGCTCAAGGGCGAAAGCCTCATTCCCTTAATAAACTGACTTAAACTGACTTAAACTAGAACAGAACGATGATGCGGATCCCGGACCCAGTCATGTGACACCATTAGATAGCAATATAAGTTTTATGACCCCCACCAAAACCGATCAATCAGTACTAGAAAACGACTGCTAAACAAGACACATAAACAAAAAGGCCTTACTAAGCCCACCAACACAACCAAAACGCCCTAGGTATGTTGACATAACAAATAGAAGCCCACCAAACTCTAACCAAAAACAAACAAGCTTCTATAACGGCATATCAACTCCCCAAAATCCCCCTGCATGGCATAGGAATAAGCCAAATCACTCTAGCATTCCAAACTCCTTACCACCTAATTACAACCCTTCAAATTACTTTGGCTTTTACACCTCCCCAACTGAAACTCCATTTAGGTACAATTACCACCTAGTTAACGCACCTCCCCATATGTACCCTCAGTCCATACACGCTAGCCCATGCACTCACTTTACACCATACGCATCACCATATCCTCGAAGAACCACACACCTACCTCCATCTAGTCCATCACTCACTCAAAGTACCCCCAGAAATCCTTTTTTTCACCACAGCCCACCTCTTCCATATCCGACATCCTTACCATAGGTCTTATAAATTCCAGATCGATTGTCAACAAAATATCCCAACTTAGAACTTTTGTTGAAATATATAACCCCGATGTAATGTGCATTACAGAAACATGGGCAAATGAGCTTATATCAAATGCTTCACTATATTTCCCAAATTATAATTTCTTTCGACAGGACCGTGTAAATAAACGAGGCGGAGGTTGTCTTATCTACATCAAAACTAGCATTGAGCAAAGTGGTATTGATGTCCCAACCGAAACCTTTACTGGAGAAGCGTGTTTTGCTACAATAAAATCTCATACCCAGGAAAGCATTCTGGTCGGATGCCTCTACTCTCCTCCAGAATGTAGTAGTGATGGCACAAGCCTCAACCTCTTAATAAGCAAAATAGCTAACATAAAAACTGAATATAAGTTAATCGCAGGCCACCTAAACCGCCCAGAAATAAACTGGGTCGAATTATCAGCACCTACCAGGCACGAAGAATTCTTGTCTTCAATTATCTGTAATAACTGGTCACAAATATTTGGCAAACCCACCCGAGGAAACAATATACTAGACGTTATTTTCACCAACGATATCTGGCCCCTCTATATGCACTACGACTGCACAACCTTTGAAAGTGGCCACAAAGCAATAATATCAACACTCCCCTTAAACGCAAAACTAGCACCCCATTTTAAAAACACCCGTCTTAATCCAAAAAATCTTGACGAGGAATCCACGAACTACTATATTAGATCGTTGGACTGGAGTCCATATCTTCTAACAACATCCCCTATGGAAGCAGTTAACCTATTATACTCTGTCCTATTTGTGATTCGAGATACCTTGATAGACGAAAGACTCCCGTATATGAACTCACCAATCCCGCACTTCCTTTCAACTAAACTAAAAAAGCTACAAAACAGCTACGCGACCCCTCTGTGAGTTATTTTTCCACACTTCGACGAATTAGGGAAATCCACGACCTAGCCACGAAAATAGAAACACAAGAGACCATAGCAGCAGAACATCGGGCACTAGAATCCCCCGAACGAACAGCTCAGATGTTTCAGAAACTAATGAGTAATAATCGACAGTCAGGACCACGAACTATTATTAATGAATTAGGGCAAGTTATAACCAAATAGCAAACTTATTTAACAGATACTTCTTAGCTAACTACACAGTCGAAGAGGGAACGTTCCCGAAACCGACCGAGATGACTGACCGCATCCTTAGTGAGTTCCATTTTAGCGAAAAAACTGTTAAAGTAGCCATCAAACAACTATCAAACACCAAATCCTATGGGACAGACAAAATCCCACCATGTATTCTGAAGCATATGACATATGCTCCAATACTCCTATCTAAGTTATTCACCCTACACCAGTCAAATGCAATTTTTCCGGACATGTGGAAATACTTGACCATTGCACCTATATTTAAAAGCGGCAACTGATCTCATACCCAAAACTATCGTGGTGTTCACCGAACACCAGCTATAGTTAAAATCCTCGAGAAAATAATATATAACCAATTGCTAGACCATCTCATGAACGCCAACGCATTCCCCCCTCTCAACATGCATTTTCACCCAAAAAGTCATGTCAGTCCTGCCACCTTACTTTTTTGGAATTCGTTTCCAACAGTAGAGATGATGGAAACACAGTAGCTTCAATATACTTCGATCTAAGAAAGGCCTTTGACAAAGTCCCCCATAAAAGACTACAGATAAAGCTAAAAAGTCATGGAATTAGGCCACCCCTTCTTGATTTTCTTAAATCTTATCTTCAAAACCGATACCAGGTGGTGCAAATTCGAAACTTAGTCTCAAAATCATCCCCTATTACTAATGGAGTACTTCAAGGCACTATCCTAGGCCCCTTTCTATTTCTTATATATATTCACGACTTATCATCAATATCTGCTTCAGCTAAGACGTTTTTGTATGCGGAGGACCTTAAAATTGCATATGCATATAACGGGAATACAGTAGCCAATATTCATAGAACAATTGAAACGGATCTCAGAAAACTCAGCGAATGGAGCAGTCAGTGGCAGATGCCCTTTTCACCCGAAAAATGCCATCTCCTGATAGTTGGCCCACAAAAACTTCCCTCCGTAGGTAGATAGATAGATGAGTTTTTATTAAAGACCCGTCGGGGTCCCATAAAAGCAAGTTAAAATAAATTTACATGTAAGTTTTAGGCGATGCGGGCCGAATCTTTACAAAATACAATTCATAGTTACTGAATTAGTAGTCCGTTGAGAAACATGATGATTGAGGGGTGAAAATAAGTCCATACAAAAAGCTAAAAATGATTGAATTAATTTTACAGGAGAAAAAAACTCAATAACTATAATGACAGAAAAAACCGAGCAGGACTAGCCTGTAGGTGGCGGTATATAACGGAATGTTTTCGGTCATCGTCAGGGTAGCAATAAATCTCAGCCTTGAGGGGTACGTTTGCGGGTCAGACAGGACTGGCCTGCATGTGGCATTGTATACGGGATTCACAACTGAGATCGTCTGGGCCAGATTTATACGCCGCATTAGACTATCTTTCTAAGCGCAGTTGTGTAAAGACGCTATATCAACGTGTTGAGACGCACCGCAGTAAACCGGAAGACAAGATTGCCGAATTTCAATATCTTCGACGGGTTGTCCGAGAAAATGGTTACCCGCGCAGCTTCGTAAACCGGTGTATGCGCAACCGAGACGAGCGACAAAACCGTGCCGACCCCAAATTCTGGCGCGCTATCCCGTACATCAAGAACGTCTCCGAGGCCGTTAGCTGCCTACTTACACCTCTTGGGGTTGGAGTTGCACACAGACCGGAGGCCACCATGAGGCGTCAGGTGATTAGATCAAAAGGCCCACTGCCACGGCATGAAACATCTAGAGTCTTTTACCGGATCTGGTGCAGTTGCGGACAAAGCAAGCACGTCGGAGTAACTGGAAGACTGCTCCTAACGCGAATTGCCGAACACGCGGCAGCGGTACGGAGGAATGACGCCAACTCTCAGGTCGCGGCCCATTCAACGAGACCCGGCCACACATCCAAGTTCGACGAGGCCGAAATTCTCGCGAGAGGGGATGATCGTGTGAGCCGCGAGATGCTTGAGTCATGGCTCACGCGACCTCAATCTATCAACAAGTGCAACGACATTCTCACTCCATACTCCCTGCTGAGGCATAGACTGGCTAAGTTAATTGACCACTCGGGGCGCGCGCAAGCCGGTGAGCCCGATGGCCGAGCAATCATCACGCCAGCATCCAACACGGTTGACGACATTTCGGTAATTAACAACTTGCATGCCAGCCAGCAAGCATTAGCGCACCATCGGACAACGATCCTTCATGAAGTGGATCGCGGTTAATTGCTATAGGTATGCAGTAGCATAGCGACTGAATCCTATAAAAACTCCAACTTTCTGTGCACGAGTCACCCTTTTCTACTACTGTCTCTGATGATGGATTTAAGTTAGAATCCGAAACGTCAGGCGAATAAAGATCTTGTTCCAGCGATCGCTTCTTCTTCTTCTTCTTCTTATTCTGATCAAAACTATCGTATGTTTGTACTTTCCATTCTCAAGTGTTTTTGCCCATTCTTTGGTTTGATGAACGAGGCTGGTCGTTTAAAAATTAAAAATGCACAAAAACGTTTCACTAGAAAACTTTTAGACAAAGAACATTCATATATCTCCTACTCAGATAGATGCCAGCTAATCAACTTAAGCTTTCATGGGTTCGAATACTAGGCGCTGGCTTCTGTCTCCTCTTTCGCATTAATAATAGTTCAAATCTTCCTCGGATCTCAGCACTTACCCCTAAAGGTCGCCCATACAATATTCGCAACTTGTCCTGGATTATGCCCCCTCCTGCTTTCCCCACAACAAAGCGCCCTCTCTTTACGCTTCCAGGTATAATTTCCTCTGGAATAACCTTCCTATAAGAATAAGATATTCAGATAATCTACACAGGTTTAAGAGAAGGCTACACATTTATCTGAATACTGACTCGATTTAATATTTAGTTTCCTCATCCTACTAGGACAGCTTTCTCTATTACACCAGAGAAGTGGCCATCAGAAACTTGGGACGCCGCAATTAAATTTCCGTATCTGCTCACATTTTCTTCTTTTGTGTTTAGTATCGCTTCCTAGGATCCCACATGAGAAATGTTATACTTCAGAATTTCATGTTCATGCCCTCACAGAATGCGCTCCATCGACGTTCTTGGCGAAAACTTCTGTATTAGCCATACACTAGTAATCTGGTCGCATCTCCCTTGTCCCCTCCTCGGCTAGATTCGGCTGAATGTAACTGATCGCATCTGGGTTCCTATCGCCTAGAGACTGGTTTCCTATTCGCCACGTTGGCATGAATGACCTCATCCGGCATAGGAATTCTGCCTTGGTGATGCCGGTTTCGAAACTCTTATTCAATACCACATCCAGGCCAATCTTTCCTGACCCGCGTACTTAGCCCTTTATGGGGTCCGTTATACAATGCCATAAACGGGCCGGTCCTGCCTGCTTGTTATAAACTAAGAAGCGAGAGTTTTTTCTCCTATAATTCTTTTTTATCCACATTTATTTTGTTTATGTTATGAGTTTTTTTCCCTGCCCGCTCAACATTCTTCGTGACATACTACTTATTCAACAAGTATGAATTAAGTATTGTATAAATTTTGTATACCTGTTTTAATATTCTAAAATTTTTGTAAGTAATTCTTACTTACTATGAAAGGAGCCATCACAGGTCTTGAACAAAACTTATTATTATGTATGCTTTCTATGCAGCCTTTGTTTAAATAACCATCCAATCTCTGCATTGTCCGGCGGGATGTCGTGAGTCCAGCAAGATGTCGGCCTCCCCCCGAGTCCCCTGCAGTCCAGTATGTTCGTGCACAATCATGATGCTGCATTTGATTCACTTCCTGCTTTAGTACAACTGAAGCCGAGCAAATATGTCGGTGTTCATGGCCTAAATGCACTGAACGAGGGTTGTGGGCGCTATACCTTCTAGATTTCCGATTCAAGTCACAATCTACCCACATTGCTCAGGCAACTATCACTATAATGCAATGCATTTTCCCTCGCCTCATTCTAACGGAGCGCCTGAATTCTCCTTGATTTTCTCCATCCTTCGCGTAGCAGATTGTTCATCCCAAATGACTTATCTGAAATCTCCGAATGCTGTGGGCACTAATGTTACTTCCTTCTTGTAAATATTTTTTCACCGCGCTGAGTGTTCGTCGACTTACTCAGAAACATTTGAGTAATAATCTAGAGACCACTGTTCTCTAAGTGTTGTCTGCAAAATTCCAATGTCTCGGTGAATGCCAACAGTTACCTGATACGCAAGAGACTTAATCTCAACACTCGAGCATAGTCGCACATCCTCAGTACTGCGCGCACTTTAGTCTCCGAACCCGGTCCCCAGTACTCCGTCACAGTCTCCACTGCCATAGACCAAGGCTATCATTCACACGACACTCACACAACACCGAGCAACCTTTGTTCGTAGTTATTGGGGTCCAGCGAGAACTCAACCCCTGCAAAAATATGGTTATTTTTGTAAGGAGTTTTTTTTCGCCGCAACCTCGCATTCTGTTTTGACTTCTGCAACTGTCGTCTTGTTTTTTAAACTTACTTCGTAGATTTATTTTGCTGGTCCTCGGGACTTGAACTTCAACGTACTCATTTCGTTGTTGATATTATTACCCATATATAAACGACAGATTAACTCTTGACGTTCGTATACCTTCAAAAATAGGGGCATTTTAGGCAATCATGTTACTTAAGTACCATTGTTACTGTGATACATTCTCATTCGGGACGGATGCGCATTTGCACTATATCGGTGACACATGTCTGCAGTCAAATCGCGGAATAAGCACAGTAAGAAAACTCTCGGAATCGCTACCGTCCACTAAATCATCAGGTCTGGGTAGCATGTATGTAATATTTTTGAGTGGACTCTCTGACCAGTTGATATTTCAACACTTTAACCGACATAAGCCCTTTCTATATTCCGTGTAAAATACCCTTATCAAATAACTACAAATTTGTGACTTTCGCATTCATTTACTGAAAGCTGATGAAGATACGTAAAAACAGAGAATTAATGTTATATCCTGAATAGGAGAAATTGCGTTTAGCTTATATTAGCATTAACTAAGTGACAGATAACTTGCCTCGCAAAGGTCTGATATAGTAATAATGCAAGACAGCATTTAGGGAAATATACTGAGCAACGTAAGCGACCAACTTGGATGCCGGAAATGCCTTCGGCAGTGAACTACATAAGTCACTGATATTTAAATTATGTCGGGTAGGTGAGACTGGAGAGCTACTCAAATGTGTTTTGACGATCTTAGGTCGTGGAAACAATATAAATATGGTTAAGTCTCGATTATGTCTATTGTGATCCCGAAGGTAGCGGACTTGTCTTCATAAAAAACTCACCGATGCCATGCATTTTAGGCCCATTTTGGACAAAGGCCCCTCAGGGACGTTAAACAGGGAAACTTGTGTTTGTCGTTTTTCCTACATTTGCTCATCATCGAGTTTGGCCGCCTTCCCATTGCTTTGTCCAAGCTAATCGATGGGTACAGATAACTATCATTATAATTTTAGGCGCAGTTTAACCACGACGCACACATGTTTATTTTTCTAGGATTTCATTCGTATATTTTCGTTTCGCTTTCATTGACAGTGTCCACATGACTGGCTACCAAAATAACTTTTAATTTTACATTGATATAACCAGGGGACGCAATTAACATGGCCATAAAAGTCGAGAACTCGAAGGAAGTTTGAAGAAAGTCTGGATAGATATTTACTTTCAACCCATATATTCGCACCGCATTTACATCAAATATAAGGGACTCAGATGGATACGGATGCATCTACCTGACTTCTATACAAACAGAAATCAGGTAGCTGCATCGTAAATAATGTACCTGAAAGATTTTCTCCGGAGATTCTGACTAATAGCAACTAATAGCCGCAGGTTTGAAATTTGAAGATAAGTGGAGGATATTATTTTCAGTGGTTTTTCCTTGAGACCTAACGATTTTAGTCCCTGTTTTTTGGTTAAATTTCCTTAAATACAGGCCTATTCATTCAGAACAGCCTGTTACCATCTTCTTTGAGTTCTGTTAGTCTATGCCTGTTGTTCACCAGTCGCACTCTGAAATTCTCATTTTGTGCATCCGATTTCTCTCTAACTGTTGTAATTTATTTTTACATCGTTAGCCTCTAGTTGAATGCAGTCAAATTGTCTGCCAGAAGTTTTCTTAATCACAACTTGCCTTGAGAGAAGATGAGAGCAAAAGTCACCGGTCGACGTAAGCTCTCGGCCTCTGTAAGTAAGCATGACCTAAGTAAACGTAAGTAAGAAGGCTTGCCTAAATCTCAGTCAGATGGCATCACTAGTCAGTCGTCACCCGTTGTAATTGGTCGGCAGCTTAATCTGTCTGCATTTGACCACTGCAATGACTTTATGCTAAAGTTTGGCACTTTGCTGTCAATTCTTGGAAATATATTTGACGGAAACATATCCGATATTCTCTCTGAAGTATGTAGGCGTGTCGACTCACTTGTTCACCTGGTCGCCAGTGAATCTAGTGATATACAGAAGCGTTCTTACAAATTCCTGCTAAAAAATGTTCCTCGATCTGCTCGGCCAATTGATGCTGCGACCAATTTCCTGTATTAATGTGGTTTCAACTACAAAAAAGCCGATGCCAAACGCTTGTCCTCCCGTAGTATAAATCCATCCATCTCAGTCAAATTATTTTCATCAATCGAGGTTGACACAATCATTGCCCATCGAGAGCGTGTTACTGCGAAACTGGAAAATGCAAAAATTTCCCTTTTTCATGAGCTGACTCCCATGGAGCGTACAATCGGTTCTCTCTTCTCACGTAAACCCACTGCTTCTCAGTCTACTGCTCACCAACTCGGTCATAATACAAGTGACCGTGAGGATTCTGCTTGTCCCACACCTGCGACATCTAACTACCTCCTTCCCCTTAATCATACATCTCCATTTCACTCAAGCCACTTGACGCATTTGCCTGCCCCAAAACCTGCAGCAGCAGCAGCAGCAGTAGCCCCATTTGTCGTTTCGTTTCCTCCGGTTAGCTCCGCTGGGACAAACGAAAATCAGTCTACATCAGCTAGACCTATAACTTCTCCTGTTTAACTGGGTGTTGCAAGCTGTACACTTAAGTGAACCGTGCTTGGCGTCAGAACGGTGAGACTCGAAAACCGAACCAGACCCCGGCCCAAAAGACAGGTAGTAGAGTTCCATTTCGGGATACGCCGCCTTCGCCTAGATCTACCAAACCTTTACAGCCCAACACGTCAACAAACACCGCAGCTCCGACTATGCCCCAAATATTATTCTGTCCAGTGTACCGATTACTTATCAAAGCCCTACTATATGTAATAAAAATTTTATTTAATGCCAGTTTACATCAATTTTCAAGAATGCGTTAAACAAAAATCAGGCCAGAAGTTAAAAAATTCCAGTCGAATAGGTATAAAAATAAATTTGATGTTTGTTTTTATTATTTGGAGGGTTCAGGAGAAAAAATCTGCTGACCGCAAACTGTCGACAGTCAAGAAGGGAGGGGTTCAACGATATCGGATATTATCATTCGCCCATTCCTTTCCTGAAGTTGGGGCTAGTCCAAACAGAAGCGCCAAAGAACAGCTGTCGCTTTTGGCTAAAGAAATTGTGCCTGGTGAGTCCGGTCATAGTGTTCAGTGACCACAAACGCCATCGCTACGGTAGAATCGATCAGTGGATTCAGCCCCCAAAATTTGTGGGGCTTTTCTCAATGCAAAAATCGAGTGATAGTTCTTTACGATAAAAGATAATTTTGCAGAGTTTTCACACTCATGGGCAGTTTATTCCAAATAGCAATTCCATTTACAGAAAAGAACCGACGATACTTAACAGTACGTGCCAGAGGGAGCAATAAAAAACCTCACGGTGACTGTTAAGTCGGGGGTGGAAATGATGCCTTAAAGTAGTGAGTGGGTTAAAGATGCGATTATATAAAAGCATTCGTCCGGTCTTACTTAGAGTATGCAGTGAAGGCCTGGCGACCATGGTTGATAAAAGATTATTAAATACTGCAAAGAGTACAGGCGATGGCTACGAAAATGTTCAAGAATCTTCATCACTTGCATTACGAAACCAGGCTGACCGAACTAAATTTACTTCCTCTAAATTATAGGCAACTGCGCGGCTATCTCATTCAAACCCACAGGATTGTCCGAGGTCGCGTGCGTGCCGTATACTTCAATGAATTCTTCGAATTGGTCGGGACTGACCGTCTGCGTAGTTATCCCTTCAAACTGCAAAGGAAGCGGGCTCATTCGGACGTCCGACGGAACGCCTTCTCTCACAGGGTCATCGGGGCATGGAATTGACTCTCTGATGCCGTCGTTCCTTCCGAAAGTGTCAAATCCTTTTAGTGCATAACAGATGCTCATTTTTTGAGAACCTACTGTACATATAATAATGATTGTTTTAGCGGCGGCAGTTTGCGCCTAGATCACACTTATCGTTAACTTTTTATCTTTTCGCATCTGCTGATGTAATTGATGACTTTATTTCTGTTTATCGATATGAATAGGGAGCTCAAGGGCGAAAGCCTCATTCCCTTAATAAACTGACTTAAAGTGACTAAAGCTCAAATAGCAAAAATGGTGCCTTTTTGTAATTTACGAAACCATAAAGGACCACGGCCTGTAAGCCAGCAACGTTCTTTGTGAGACAAATGTCGGTGTTCGAGGGTTAAAACTCTCTTGGTAAAAAGTGTTGAACAGATTCTATTTTGCTACGCTCAGTAGCACGCATGAGGCTAAATAATAACGAACAGTATTCTAGGCCATGTCTAACGTACATGTTATAAAGGTGCATTCTAATATCACTAGTTTTAAAGTTTCAAAGGATAAAACCGGTCGTTCCACGTCCTTTAGAGACTATAAAGGCACAGTGCTCCGAGAGATTTAGGCTCCTGGAGTAGGATACATTCAGATCCCAGGCACATTTATGGCGTGATCGTGAATAATTTTTTGAGGTTGGCGTTCGTCACGAACCACCATGATTGAGCATTTATGCCAAGAAAGAGAAAGGCGCATGTGCGACACCACTGGGCAAAAGCATGTAGGTCGCTCTTTAGGAGTTCAAGCACGATGTCACGATCTGCCGGCTTATATCGATATGCAACTTCAAGATCATCGGCATACATGAAGGGCTTAATACGCTGAAATACATCGGGTACATCGTTAACAAAATGTCAAAATAGAAGCGGGCGATTGCACTACCCTGAATGACTCCATTTCTGACATATTAGGGGTTGGATATAGCATTGGAATTCTTAATTCATTGTGTATGAGCGCCAGGAATTTGGATGAAAAATTCATATGTTTTTCTCTTATTCCGATAGAGGACATTTTCAAGAGAAGATGAGCATGGTCAGCACGATCAAATGCTTTAGTGAAATCGAAATATACTGCGTAAATTGCAATACCATTGTCCCTAGATAGGAGAATATACAACAGAGTAGGTTTATTATGGCGCCTTTTGGGCATTCTAAGTCTCCTGTGAACGCAGGAAAATTCTAAATAACTCGTCCATTTCTACTGCACTTCGACTTCCTTTGTTCTAGGTGTCTGTTGTGCCAATGGAGCGCGAATTGTGAGATTAGTTTAAGTTAAGAGATACCTCAGTTCCAATGAAAAATAATCGCCAGTTGTTTAAAAAGGTAATGATATGTACAATATAAAAATTGACGTGGGCATTTTGGTAGTTTCTGGAGGGACATGAATAATATGTCCCTCAGGAAAAATGAAGAAGGTTGATATCGGCCTGAACTTGAAAGTGTATTCCCGTTGGGTAAATTTGGGTATTTTCTATTTGCTGGTTGTCAGTCTCCGTGGCCAGTTGTAAAGGGGCAGTCTTACAGTCCCTTCGTGATTTCAGGAGGCTTGCCATAGTTGTTTGAACTAAGAGCTGGAAAGAACGAATATATATCAGGACGAGGGAACATTCAATGGTAAGTCACACTCAAAGCTGTCCAAATAATATTGAATCACGTATCATATTTTTCTTGTGAATTTGACAGTATAGGAGTAATGGTCGACTGTTAACTATGACCCAATATAGTTGTATGTATGCTTAATATGCCCTTAATATGGACTTCTGTTCAACTAATATGCAGGGTTTTATCAATAAGGGATGTTAGTATTAGCTCCTTAAGGGATATTTAGTGTCAGGTGACATAGCTGATGGAAACGAGAAAGGGAGGAAAGAAAGAAAATCACTGTCTGTTCTATGTTTACCAATGATGCTGTCTTTCATGAATTTGATTGTTTTTAGTGCTATGTCCCGGTGTTATTCAAGCGACTAGCATCATCAGACCCCTTTCGGACTAAATTCAGTATCCAAGAATTGACTTGAAAATGTCCTATCTTATTCAAAAATAAATGTGTAATATTATTTGAAGGGAATTTCTTAGTTTTTATCTAAACTCGATTAGGGTTCGACTTTTCCGGATAGAACTTGGAAAAGCATTCCAGATAGTGGCGTATCTTATGGAGTTGAAATTTGACCGTAGGGGCTTTGTGAATTTGGGGATATTTATATTATCTTCATTATTTCTGGTGTTTTTGGGGGCGTTTTGGTTTGTTACTAAATTCAGTTTGAGAATATCTCGGTCATGGGTGACTTTGAATAGGAGGTTTAGACCATTTTGGAGTCTTCTGATCCAGAGGAGTCGAAGACCGTATTTATGATATAGTTCTAATTATGAACGCCTGGTGCCATCACTTCTGGACAAAGATCTAGTTAAACGTCACTAAATACCTTCAAGTTTTTTCTAGAGCCTGAAGGCATTTTGTCGAAGAAAATTGAGCAATAATCTAGGAGAGGTAAAACGTACATTTCGAAAAGTTGTATGCTTAGTGCATTTACGGTGAAATTGTTACACATGAATTCACATAGGCGAGTGGATTTCGGTAATATTTGTTAGACGCGGGGAGACAAATCAAGGATATTTTTAAGGCCAAGACCTGTATCTGTTACCGATTGGGCTTCCGTTATTTCATTATCCTCGAATATTATGGGGGGAAGTTTTTGTGGGCCAAAGAGCAGGAGATAGCATACTTCGGGTGTAAAGGGCATCTGCCACCGACAACTCCATCCGCGGAGTTTTCTGAGATCAGCTTAAATTGTTCTATGAATATAGGCTATTGTATTCCCTTTATACACATATGCAAATGTAAGGTCGTTCGCATATGAAAACGTCTTAATTAAATAAATATTAATTTAATGCCAGTTTACAGGCATTGTCAAGGGAAGTGATTAAACACAAATCCGACCAGCAGTAAAAAAAAACTCCTGAGCTTAAGGCATAAAAATATAGTTGATGGGGGTTTTTGTGGTTTGGAGGACTCAGGAGAAAAAACTGCCGGCGGTGGTAGAATATGGACCGTCAAGAAGGGGGGAGGTTGCACGTTATCGGAGATTATCGGACGTCAAATTGCTTTCATGAAGTTGGGGATAGTCAAAGTACAGGCGTTGAGGAACAGCTGGTGAGACCGGCCATAGTGCTCAGAGACCACAAACGCCATCGCTACGGTACAGTCGATCAGTAGATTCAGCACCCAAAATTTGTGGGAGCTTTTCTGAATGCAAAAATCGAGTAATAGTTCTCTTAAATAAAGGAAACTTTTGCAGAGTTTTCACACTCATGGGTAGTTTATTCCAAATAGCAATTGCATTTACAGAAAAGAACCGACGATATTTAACGGTACGTGCCAGAGGCAGAAATAGGAAGACCTCACGGTGACTGTTACGTCGTGGGTGGATGTGATGTCTTTAAGAGGTTAGTGGGTTAAATGTGTGATTATATAAGAGTTTAAATAGCAAAAAATAGTCCCTTTCGTAATCAACGGAACCATAAAGGATCGAGGCCTGTATGCCGGCATGGTTCTTGTGAAGACAAATGTCGGTGTTCCGGGGTTAAAATTCTCTTGGTAATAAAGTGTTGAACAAATTCTATTTTCTTCCGCTCAGTAGCACGCATGAGGCTAAATGAAAACGAACAGTATTCCAGACCAGGTCTAACGTACATGTTAAAAATGCGCATTCTAATATTTCTACTTTTGAAATATCGGAGGATAAACCCAGTCGTTCTACGTGCTTTAGAGACTATCAAGGCACAGTTGAGGATGGCGGTCGTCGCCAACCACCATGACTGAGCTCTCATGCCAAGAAAGAGAAAGGCGCCATGTGTGGCACCACTGGGCGAAAGCCTGTAGATCGCTCTTTAGGAGCTCAAGCACGATGTCATGATCTGTCGGCATATATCGATATGCAACTTCCAGATCATCGGCATACATGAAAGGCTTACCATTCTGAAATAACTTGGGTACATCATTAACGAAAAGACAAAATAAAAGTGGGCCGAGTACACTAGCCTGAATGACTCCACTCCTCACACGTGTGGGGTTGGAGATGGTATTGGAAATGTTTAATCGTTGTGTACGAGTGCCCAATAAGAGGATATAAAATTTAAAAGTTTGCCACCTATTCTGAAAGAGGACAATTTAAAAAGAAGTAGAGCACGGTCAACATGGTCAAAGGCTTAGTGAAATCGAAATATACAGTGCAAAGAACAAAACCATGGTCCCTAGATTGGAGGACATTAATTTTTCTCCTGAATGTATTCAAAAACTGATAAGCCATCTTCCTAACTCTCACTCAGTAGGTACGGACAATATCCCAAACTCTTTGATAAAACAGCTAAGAGATTTTCCTCCTCTGCTTAGCAAAATCTTTTCAGTA
>CACRXP010000198.1:373338-447270 GCA_902702965.1 Spirometra erinaceieuropaei | reverse complement strand
TAGTCTGGTCGCATCTCCCCCCATGCTCGGATGGACTCGGTTGAATGAAACTGACCGCATCTGGGTTCCTATCGGCTTGAGACTGGTTTTCAATTTCGGCACTTATTTTTCTTATTCAAGGCGATACAGGCCAGTCCTGACCAACCCGACTACGTACCATTTTATGAAATCCGTTGCGCAATGCCATATACAGCTGACATTTATTTCGGCCATGTTGATGTCGGACTATATTCCATTTTGTACCGCCACATGCAGGCCAGTCCTCCCTGTTTTTTTCTGATGCTATTTTTCTGAGGTTTTTTTTTTCTCCTGTTAAATTACTACAATCATTTTTAAATTTTGCTTTGGAGTTTTTTTTTCACCCCTCGTTTTTTTTCATTTTTTTCATTTTCATTTTGCTTAACGGACTTCTAATCTCAAAAACTATGCATTGCACTTTGTGCAGATTTTGTCTACATCGTCTAAAATTTGCATGTAAATTTATTTTTACTTGCCTTGATGGGACCCCGACGGGTCTTTAATAAAAATAATTGAATTGAATTGAATTGAAGAGTTGACAGGTGTCACAAGATCGAGCTTTGAGCAATCCATGCTGAGCAACACTCAGTAAGTTATTCGCTGTTACGTGACACATCATCTTATCCTTGATCAATGTCTCTAAGATTTTCGAAGCTGCAGGGAGGGTGTTTATTGGCCGAAAGTCATCAAATGATGTAGATTTGACGTGCTTAGGAATGGGCAGAATGTGTGATTCCTTCCACAATGTAGGATAAGTTCCACTTTCAAGAGCAAGATTAAATATCTTGCATAAGAGTGATGGGAAAGTCGTGTTTGCATCGGCTTTTAAAATGCTTACTGGGACACCATCAGGGCCTATACTATAAGATTGACGAAAACGCCGAATCGCAACAGTCACATCCCACAGAGTGAAAGTTATAGTTTCTAGAACTGCCCCGGTCAATGACTGGATGGTCGGAAGCGGAGTGGTCGAGTCTTCAATAAACGTTTTGCACAGGAAATCATTGAAGCTATCCGCGGTTAACTGGACATTAACTATGGGATTTTCAAGAGCCTCTCGGAGGATGGGATGCTGCGTCTTTCGGTGAGTTCGTACTTTTCTAGAGAAAAGTTTCGATACATTTAGCGAATGGTTTTCGGTAAACTGGACCTCTTCGGCTAGCTGTTTTTCTTCAGACAATCTCTTAGCTCGATCAAAAATATCACAAATCAAGGGCAGAACAGAAACATCGTTCAGAAGATGGAAATGACGATACAGCCCGCGCAATCTGCGACGAAAGTGTAAGGGTAGGAAAACCTCATCCCCAACAATAATAATTTTCTTACGGGGGACAAAACGAGAAATAAGCGGATCCAAAATTTCGTACAGTTTTGCAGTGCAAACATTTACATCCGAACTAAGTAAGAACTCAGTCCAGTCTTAGGAATTAAGGTGTGTTAATAATTCGGATGTGCGAGTTGATCGGAAATCGCGGATAAAGTATACTTTGGGGACGACATTTTGTCAGCCTCGAATTCGAACGTTGAACCAACTATGTCATGGTCTGAGCCCCCGAGTGGGCCTAGGAATGACACCGACGATGGCATGCAGCCTCTACAGAAAATAATGTCATGTATGCTTGAGCCTCGGGTAGGAAAATCGACAACCTGATTCCAAATCCCAACATCCACAGCCTCATGAAAGTCTTCGAACATTCTTGGGCCTGAAGGCGGAGACCAGCGGACTTCAGGGAAGATTAAAGTCACCCGCAATCAATTGATACTTAAATATTGAGTCGGCCACAGCATGAAATGCCTGTGAGAGTAAATGATCAAAATAGTCATTGGCGTTGGGAGGGCGATAGACGCAGCCAACGAGTAAGGAGAACTTATTTTTTAGTGCAACCTGGAGCCAGCAGCTGCCTTCTACTGCGCAAAAATGCGGGAGGCCAAACGGCAAAAATGTCAGTGTTTGCTTAACGTAGACGCAACTGCCCCCATCACGGCTATCTTGGCGATCATTTCGGATGCAATCATAGCCTAGAAGAGAGAGTTCGGAGTCAGCTACTGAGGCTGATGCGCACGTCTCAGTTACTAAAACAATATCAGGACAATGGACGAAAACCTGTTTCTGAAGCAAATTCATCTTAATAATCAAGGATATGGCATTTAAAACAAAAAGTTTGAAGGGAAAGACTGTTAGGTTTTGAGGGAGGTGGGCTATGTCGTCCAGTTCTGGGCTGCCCACGGAGCAAACGGTCCGGATGCAACCATCCGGTTCTGCAAAAAATGTTGTGGCATCAAAAAATTCTGACGTGGATAAAAAGGGGTAGGACTTGGGGGAGGAGATGACGGGCAGGTAAACTGGTAACCATTGTTAGCTAACTTATTTTCAGCTGGAAATCCGCGGGGCAGATACTGCAACGTATTCCAGCGGGAACGAAACTGATGATCGGATGAGGTAACTGGTCCAGTATGGACATTAGCATGATGAGTAAATAGGTAAAACGGCTGCGGATGAAATATGTTGGGGGTGGGGGATGCATTGTTTCCATTGGAGCAAGAGGTCTATTAAACGGCGGGAAAATCGGCATAATCGGCCTAAGTGCCTCGATATGAGGCCTGGGGGGCAGTTGGGAACACGCTACATTTTGAGTCGGGGTATTTGAGGCACTGTTCGCCGATTGTGGAGGAAAGATTTTATAATGGTACTGGATTTATCGGGTGCCAGATTGGCTGAGACAGCAATTGGATTTGCCTTTGACTAAGACACATGCTTAGGCTTACTAGGGGTTGCTGGGGGAGTCGATAGAGGCGTGTTTATACCAGACGTGGTGGTGTGTTTAAAGAGCTCAGCATTAAAAGTAGTCGAACTCCCTACGGAATTGACTATGCCGTGACTTGCAGATGCCGCAGGTGGTGTTGTAGAGGACATATTCAGACTGACAGTAGGTGTCATTATCTTGGTGTTGGTTTTTGCCGATTTTAGTTTATTCAGTCTTCGATGCAGGGGTGTGAGGTCAGGCGAGACGAAGCAGCGCCATTTACGGCAGAAGTTTCTAGTCATCTCCCTACTCGACAAGATAAAATCGACTTCTATCATGGAGAAAAGGGTAACAAGTATCGGCGCATTACGGCTAAGCGAGCGAAGTCGCTTAGCTTGTGCGACACTGAAACTCAAGCTACAACTTTGTAGGAACAAATGCGCTCCCTCCATAGCAGATAAGTGGCTCGGAAGGTTTCGCAGTACGAAATTATGCTTGCGTTTAATTCGTTCCTCAGTTTCCGAACTTATTACCCCAATAAATTTAAAAGCTTGTTCAAGCACTTTTTCAGAAGTGCTGTTTATGTCTCCATAAATCAGCTGATCGATTATTTCGCCGGCTGATGGCCTGCTACGTTTAGCAGAGGCGTATTTTTGGACGACTGAAGAGTCGAGGGGTTCTCCATGTACTAAGGGGATTTGCGAGTTAGTCAGATCTGCAGACGGCGGAAAACATACACTGGCATCTGCTATGTCTTCAGTCTTGATTTTAGCACCCAGAGACGGTGGGGAGGTCGCAAGCTTTCGCCTTTTAGCACGTGATCTGCGGGGCATTACAGACAAATAAGTTTTTCATTACAGAAGAAGTATCAATGCGTTGCCAGCGTACGGAATTTCGCACTGAATAGCAAGTACTACTGTAATTTAACTACGAAAATTAGAAAGCGATAGTAGGGAATGGACCCACCACAAGGGTTTTTTCGCAAAATACGACAATTTTGCCAGACTTTCAAACAACACTGGGAAAAATTTTACCTTAAATTAAAAGGCGACTGTTAAAAGGGAATCAATTAACAACAGGCATTAATTGCTTAGGAACATCCAGATAAATGCAGAGCTTTACTTATCTTCGAAATAAGGCTGCGCGCCTTGACCACGCATCACCATCTGCTACGTCTTCCTAGGTTTATCTAAAGCAAATCATCTTCACACAAGTAGATACTCTTCCAAAATAACTGCCAGTATTTATTGTATTCCCTGGCAAATAATGGACGTTCTACAATACAAGTTCCCTCTTAAAACTAATCATAGTCTGTTGCCGTCGAAGTTCTAATTCCAGCATCCCTTCCTAATTACAACCGCAGAGAACGCGGGCAGATGTTCCTTGTGAATTATTTCGATGTTCAATTTTTTTTTAATATAATGCTTTTTGTGAACAACGAATAAAATCGTCGTCTTGCATATATGTGGACAATTTTTTACTGCCCTGCTTATTTCTGCTCACGGTTCTACCATAAGTCATTTGTTGCGGAGCGACCCTACTAATATTGTGAAAATTTGCTCCTTTATACGTTCGCAGCTGACTGCAGGTAAAAGCTGTCCGGGCATTTTTCCCACACACAGCCCCTCAATACATGCTTACTAAGACCTACCTAGCGTTGATGCGGTAAAACAACCTACTATCAAGCAAGCTTGCTTTCTGGACACAAAATCCAATTTTTCCGTTTGAAGGACAAATTTATTATGAAACTTTTATTGCCTATATTAATGTTCTTTTTAACACAACAAATATACACACAAAAATAGGTTTTAAAGTGTGGGATTTGGTAGCATAGGAAATTACTCCGATAGCACGAAGCGCATGATTTCGCCTAATTTTCACCCGTATTCTATTTAAAAAGGGAACGTGGAACGAATTCCTCATTACTTAGCGGTTTTCTGCGTTTCAAACGAATACTCCAAGGAAAAACTACAAAATCGAGTGCATGCTGCACGACCACGGCGGTCAGCAAGTTAAACTATCTGCCGGGCAGCACCGAGGAAAGAAGATGCTGCCAGATGCCTTAGCAGTCATCATAGATGGTGCGCCTGGATCCGCCACTCCTTCAAATCGAGAATTTGGATAGCTGGCATGTAAGACTTCGGGGGTGGCCGTCTAGTCGTTTTAGTTTCATCGGTCACTTTCCTGCTTGCATAGTTCAGCGTGTTTATTTAGTTTCACAGTACATGCAAAACGGCATTGAACATGAAAGGGGGTCAGTGGTCACTTACCAAATATATGCAAAACTATGGATGCTCTAGATGTTATCATGTTATTTCTGCAGCATTGCTATTCCAAGAAATGCGCATGGGGAACGGATGAGCATTTACTCTGCGGCCGTATCGCCGTCTGTCTGGGGAAGACGTAGATGAAGGTCTCAGAACAACAACGGCCCCCAAATCGTCAAATCAGCGCAGCATTTTCACGTGCCTTTAGGCTTAACTTACTGAACCCATTATGTTCTAATTTATCCTGTGCCTGTGACCCTGTCAAGTGACTACATATAAGCCGACATCCGTTTCGTACATAATGAGTACGACAGAACCTCCACAAATGGTCTCAGATTCGTGTACCACGCAAACTGCTTCTTTAGACCGACGATGCAGATAATTGTAAAATTAAATTAAATTTAATTAAATGCCAGTTTACAGGCATTGTCAAGGGAAGCGATTAAACACAAATCCGTCCAGCAGTGAAAAAAAAAAAAACTCCTGAGCTTAAGGCATAAAAATATAGGTGATGGTGGTTTTTGTGGTTTNTGCGACACTAAAACTCAAGCCACAACTTTGTAGGAACACATGCGCTCCCTCCATAGCAGATAAGTGGCTCGGAATGTTTCGCAGTACGAAATTATGCTTGCGTTTAATTCGTTCCTCAGTTTCCGAACTTATTACCCCAATAAGTTTAAAAGCTTGTTCAAGCACTTTTTCAGAAGTGCTGTTTATGTCTCCATAAATCAGCTGATCGATTATTTCGCCGGCTGATGGCCTGCTACGACTAGCAGAGGCGTATTTTTGGACGACTGAAGGGTCGAGAGGTTCTACATGTACTAAAGGGATTTGTGAGCTAATCAGATCTGCAGACGGCGAAGAACATACGCTGGCGTCTGCCATGTCTTCAGTCACGATTTTAGCACCCAGAGACGGTGGGGAGGCCGCAAGCTTTCGCCTTTTAGCACGTGCTCTGCGGGGCATTACAGACAAAAAAAAGTTTTTTCGTTACAGAAGGGGGATCAAAACGGAAACGCGCACTGAGTAGCACGTATTACTGTTTTTTTTTTTACCACGAAAACTAGAAAGCGGTAGTAGGGAAAGGATTCACTACAATGGATTTTTACAAAATACGACTATTTTGCCAGACTGTCAAACAAACTGGGAAAAAAATTTTACCTTATATAGAAAGGCGCCTTTTAAAACGGACTCAAGTAAAAAAAACAGGCATTAATTACTTAAGAATATCCAGATAAATGCAGAGCTTCACTTATCTTTGAAATTGAGCTGCGCGCCTTGACCTTGTCCTGGCAGGCCTGGGAAGTACTAACAACCGTTTACTACTAGCTCCCGTGAGGGCGCTCACAGTGCAGAGTACTACATCCAAAACCTTCTTTTAAAGCCTGAGTAGGCACAACGATATTATCAGCGCTCCAACTGGTGCCAATTTTGACGTCGATACCACCTCGTAGTTACTGTCTCTGAAGTGCTCTCTGAAACCGTAGCATAAAACGGCCTCCTGTGCTCTTGATATTTTCTTCTCGTATAGACATTTACCATATTTACAACATGCTTGAGTCGCTTCTGTACGTCCTTTATACCGTCTTTTATTTTTTAAGAGGATTAAGGATAAATGGGCACATTGTTCGTCCATCCTGTTCTAAATATTCGTCATACTTCACCGTATACAGTTGGAATTTCGTGTCATAACCCCGAAAGCAATCATGTACTAACGAACTAATTCTAACATTCATGGAGACGCAGGAAGTTTTTGACAGCAGCACAACCAGGACCGGCAATTAGTTTGAAGTAAAGTTAAAGTAAATATGGGACGGACAAATAGTTAGGGTGGGAAGAGCATTTCCTTGACTGAAGACAGCCATGCTAACAGCCCAACCAATATAAAGGTGCCTCGATGAGCGCCCAGCTCTACCATTGTATATTCCCGATCGCAACCGACAGGAAAGCGGGCGCGTAGCTCAGTGGCCAGAGGCGTTGGACTCATAACTAACAGGTCGCGAGTCTTTCCAATCCGTTTTCACAAGAGAAGCAGACTCTATTTCATCTAGTTCTGAGAACATGGGGGATCTCACTATTAGAAATATTGTGTCTCGAGAAGAAGCGATTTTGAAAGAGCTAAAAAGCTTGAAGGAATGTAAATCTCCTCGTCCGGATGAGATCCCAGCAAAGCTGCTTTTCGAGCTGGCCCGAGAGCTGGCCAGCCCACTATCCTTTATGTGCCAGAAATCGTTCGATGCTGGAATCCTTCCCAAAGACTGGAAGACGGCCCACATTACATCCCTTGACAAAAGTGGTAGTCGTGCGTTTGCGATAAACTACAGACGCGTCAGTCTGACATCAATTTGCTGCAATGTTATGGAGAAAACCGTAAAAAAGGAATTGATGGCCTATTTGGAAACTAACAACCTCTTGTCCAATGCACAATACGGTTTCCGTAGGGAAAGATCATGTGTAACGAACTAACTATAGACAATGCAAAGTTGGACAAGAGCACTGGACGCAAAACACACTGTGCATGTGGTCTATATTGATTTCCTGAAGGCGTTCGTCAGTGTTTCGCATCAGCGTCTTCTGTAAAAGTTGAGAGTCATGTGCATCGGCGGCAAAATTCTCAAGTGGATCGAAAATTTCCTCACCGGCCGCTCCCAAATAGTCTCTGTAGAACAACAGCAATCAAGGCGTACATTCATAGAAAGTGGAGTCCCATTTGGCTCGGTGCTGGGACCAACCCTCTTTCTCTTCTTCATCAATGATTGTTTAGATGGGTTGGACTGTGATAATGCCATGTTTGCGGATGACATAAAAATCTGAAAATTCATTGAAAACACCATCTGAACGTAATACCACTTCGATAAGCAGAAACGCAGAAAGATCTCGGAGTCTGGATTGCAGACAGCCTAAAGCCCTCTACACAATTTTGTAAGGCGACCAAGGCCGCAACTCCAATGCGATATGCCATAAAGCGGGCATTCGCAGTTTTCGATAAAGACTGCCTCTTCAAAGTCTTCGGCACGTTTGTAAGGCCGCATCTCGAATATGCAATTCAGGCTTGGAGACCGTGGATGCATCAGGATTACAATCTTCTTGAAAGGGTGCGGAGGCGAGCAACAAAACTAATAAGAGGGCAAAGTGAACTGCCATACGAGATCCGCTTAACTAACCTTAAACTCTATCATCTGAGTTATGAGCAGTTGCGCGGAGACTTGATACAACTTTCCGTATCGTGCGTGGCTTGGACTGCGCCCTTCAGTGCGATGACTTGTTCTAACATGCCACTCCAGCTAACCTCTAGGGACATCCCTTCAAGCTACGCGTGCCCCAGAGTAGATTAAATGTGAGAAAATATTCCTCCAACCGTGTCGTGAAACCGTGGAATAACCTGCCCGAGACGATTTTCATGTCTCAATCCGTGGAGACATTTAAATGTAGGCTTGACAGTCATATGCTGCAGCAACAAGCGGACTGTGTGACTTTTTTGTCATGAGACCAATGACATATGTGAATCAATGTCTGCATTTACTTAATGTTGTAGATTCTTCACATTTTTGCTTATTATATCGATTTTTTATGTACAAATAAGGAGTTCGGAGGCGCAAGCCTATTTCCCCCAAATACACTGACTGACTGAGTTCGAGCTTCGGTTGTTCCACACTTCGGGGTTGGGTATGACTGGCTGAGGACGGTTAATATGCCAGAAATGGCCATTCCAGTCCCCCTTGTCTTTGTCGGTAATACCATTGTGTCTCGCTACGTCTGCTTAGGTTTTTCTAAAATAAGACCTAATCGAACAATTAAATGCCTTCTAAAATGGCAGCCAGTAATCACTGTATTCCTTAGAAAATAAAGAACGTTCTCTAATAAGAGTTCCGCTTTAAAACGACTTAATCATTGCCGGTTGCCGGTGAAGTCCAAATTCCTTTATCCTTTCCTAATTACGATCATAGGGGACATCGGCAGAAGGTCACTGTGAATGAGCCCAATGGTCAAATAATAGTGCTTTTCGTGTACAACGAATAAAATCGTCGTCTTGCTAACTTGCGGACCATTTTTGGGCTCCCCGCTTATTCCCGTATAAGGTCCTATCACAAATTACCTAAATAGTATACTGACTACTTGCTATCGACTTATGCGGCAGCCCATCTAACAGTTTCTGACCTTTGTATCCCTTCGCAGACATATACTCTCTGAATATGTTTATTGCACGACTTGACAAGGAAAAACAACAGCTTTTCTAGTTATGCAATGGATATTTACTAAGGCCCACTAACTGTTGGTGTGGTAAAAACAAACTAATGTCAAACAAGTTTATTACTGAGTTTTGTTTCACAAAGCGCTAAATATTTGTAAAACTGAATTTTCGAACTAAATTCCCCTAATCTTGAAAAAATCACGATTTCCTACGAACGCAATATCCGATTATCCGTTTCTATAAATGATTTAATTGGAACTTTGGTTTCTTATATTAATGCTATTCAAAAGCACGGCACTCGAAATTAAGAGTCCTTCATGTTAAAAAATCAGTCGTGTAGGTGACTAATCAACTATTACAGAACGTCCGATTTCGTTTAAATGGGACTAGTCTTCCTCTCATAAAAGCTTTGGGATAGACTTGTCTCTAACTTCAATACTAAAAACCAAATCCACAACACGGAATCTATTCCACACTGCCCACTCAAATCCCGATCGGCGCATTTCACGCGTTAAGTCGTCCATCGTACAACGCCGACGTCTGGTGCTATAATGTTCACCAAAGAGGCGGGTTGTAGTCCGCCCCTCCCAAAAAGTGTTGACAAGCCTTCTGCACATTGAAACTGTCCCGGAGAGGGTAGCACTTGCATTAGTTCTAACATCTATTTTCCTGTTTGCTTGACATTGATTGTATATTTATTTTGACATTGTCAGCAAAATGCACTCAGCATTATATTATTATACCTAGTATTGCCTTTTCACAAAAGCAGATCAGTGGTCACCCTTCAAATACATGCAAAACTAGGGATTTCCCAGAAGTTGTCTCGTTATTTAAGTAGCGTGGTTATTGCTGGAAATGCGCATGGGGTACGGATATGCAATTACTATATAGCCGTTTGACTGTGTGCTTGGAGAAAAAGTAGATGAAACCCTGCCAGCACCAGCCCAAACCCGCCCAGTCCGGCCCAATCGGGATAGGTTTGGCTAGGGTTAGGCTACACTGTTGGGCCACAGCGTGGCAAGGGCGGATGTAGTTTAACTGGCCTAATCAGATGCTTATAGCCGTTTGTCAAGAAGGAATCTGTAACGCAAATGTTAACCAAGGACTTTTTTAATGAGAGTGCCGATGGTAACTAATTAAGGGCAAATTGAATGGGGTAACGATATCATAGTTTTGTTTTAAAGTCGTACTTTAAAAAATGAAACATTTAGTCTAAGCACCAGCCCAACCCAGACCAGTACGACCAATTTGTGCTGGGTTGGGCTACATGGTTGGGCCATGGTGTGGCAAGGGCGGATGTGGCCTGATCTCCCAAAAATGTGCAGGGGAGCTCGCATTTCAAGGCTTTCCCACTTCTCGTAATTAACACATGAAGTAATTTATTACGTACCACAGTATGGGGCGAAGTTAAGGTGGACGACAATCGATAACTGGCGTGGATTCAGACATGCCATCACCTCGGGACGTTTAGGCGACGAGGACAACTTTTTTAAAACTTAATTTTATGTAATTTGGTCATAGCGGTTAAATACATAATTTGAAACAAGGAATTGTTTCTGCATTAATCCGGAATGAAGTTGGGTCAGGGTCCCACCTAGCCAACAGTGACCCAATGATAAGTTTGGACCACGTGTTGGCAGGGAAGTTTCGGAAAAACCACAGAACTCAAATTACCAGGTCATTGCAAAATTTCCGCATGTGTTTTGAGCGAACTTGCCAAACTCATTATCTTCCGAACTTCAATAAAACTGCAGCCTTGTCAAGCGATTATAAGTGAGCCAACACCAGCTTCGAGACTGGAGAAATGGCTTCTGGATTTAAATGTACAGACATATGCCGTCGTTCATCTGCGTCTGACCAACTGACGGTCTCATAAATAATATATAAATAAGTCGTCCTATTAGTACTCCAAAGGGGTAATTTTACAGCAAATAAAAATCAAGTTTCAGGTGAATTTTGGAACGTGTAGAGAGATTCTGTTCAGTATTTAGTTCGCGCCTATAAAACTGACGATGTGGTACGAAAAACGGTTGGCGAACATTTAAAAAATTTTTAAATTTTTTCCAAATGGGCAAGACGAACGTGATTTGTTAAGATTTAAAGGAGAATAACTGTCGCTTATAAAAAGGTAGATATGCGGGTCGGGCATGACCGTGCTGCATATAGCAGTATAAGGGTTCGAAACGGTCATCGTCAAGGTAGAATTCCTAAACCGCCTGAAGCTGTTCGCTGCAGATACGATGATAAAATTTTCCGTCGAGAACAGAAACAACCGTCATGGTGGCAAGACGAGAGGAACCAAAAGGTGGTTAGTCACAGTCTCTTCCGATTGCAGCCGAGGAGGGCACATTAAAGGCTGGGGAGGTTATCAAAGTGCGAGGCGATTAGACCATAATACTTCCTTACTGAACGACCAAACTAATAGAAGATGGCGAAAACAGAGAGCTCCGCCGTGATTGTCAACAATTGCCTGGAGTCAAAATGAGGACATGACAACAAAAACTGCGAAGATCGTCGCTACAGGGGAGAGTAGTAACAATGGAATAGCATGAATTCATAGGAGGTTTTTTCACTGCTGGCCGGACATGTGTTTAAAGCTACATTACAATGCCTGTAAACTGGCATCAAATAAAATTAAATTAAAAGAATGAGTTCCAGGGTGATAATTTTCGAATGAATAAATGCTCACCGGAACGGATTGGTTGTACTGCTGACGTTTCAGAGAGTTTGCTTTACTCTCCATTTTGAGACCCCTAAATTCCGAAAATGGATCAGAATACCAAATAGTTATTTGACTTTGCAGACACCGAACCGATCCATTTCTCCTCTTTATCGCTGCCTCAGAATCTTGGCAGATAGTTGTGAGACTCGACGACCGCCCGCATAGTAGGCCGTCGTTTCGACGGGGAATAATTAAAACGCTACCTCGCCTTTGATTGATTTCGTTGCATGGTCGTGTTTATCTGGTTTTCCTAAGTTCTGTGTGGCCGTCCTGTCCAGGCACTTGTGTGTGTGTTAAGACGCAGGACTTTATAATCTGGGGAAGGATATCTGTAAGTAGACCTGACACCTGGATAGTACGCTCCAAGTATAAGTCGTTCAGTTCTTAAGGTGCCTCAACATAAGATGATAGTTCCTTAAATGTTAAAAGTGTAACCAGGTTCTCCAATTTGAGCGTGGGCCTAGTCTCCGAGTTTCCGGGTTATGCGCATGTAGGCGAGTCTGCAATTTGCGTCCAACTTTCCTGACTAATTTGCAGCCCGCAAACTTGGAACATATTTGGCAAACAACAACCGGGTCTCATTATTTGGCAGCCTGTCCTCAGGTTGCAGCATACGATGTCGAATTGCTGTGTGGGGTCGATGACCTATGCTTATTCCGGCAAGATGCAACGGTCGAGAGACCTCATAGGAGACCCCTCCTATGTAGGGAATGGCTGTATAGACTTCGGGTTAGTGCTGGTTTGTCGGCGTCTGTTCAGTCGGCGCTTGTTTTGCTTTGAAAATTGAATGCTGTTGTACCCAGAGACATCCCTTAGATTATTCAGGAACATCCTGCTGTTAATGTCGTCCGTTCCGGGCCGACAAAATAACTGTTCGCCAAATTCGCTAATCATGCAACTACAGACCGTCGGCAGTTTTTGATGTTTGTGAACTGTGCAGCATGCTCTCTCGGAAAGTCCTTCCTACCTACGACTATCTGGGTGGTCTTCGCAGGCTCATCTTAAAATCAAAACTTATTGCTTGTGCAATAACAAGTAAATGTTCTTCTGGAATGATGGCCAATATTCAACGTATTCCTCAGCAAATAAAAACGTGCTCTATTTAGACTTTTTTAAAACGGCTTGCTCAAGGCCTTTTGCCGATGAAACTTGAATTCCTGCATTCTTTTCCTAGTGAAGCTCAGAGTGGGTATTTCCGAATGCGCCCTGTGAACGGTTTCGACGGGCACATAATAATGCTCCATAGTCTACAACGAACAAGATCGTCGTCCCGCTTACTTATTGACCATTTTGGCTGAGCCTATTTTGTCATTAATAACCCACCAGTGAGTGGTCTTACTGGTATTAAAAATATTCGTTAATGACTGACGAGACGACTCTTCCGATTCCAATATTCCTGTGCATTCCTAGTGGACTGCAGACAGAAAGTGTCTGGACATATTTTTTACACGGCCTAAGACGGAAAGAAGACAGAGTTTTGCCGGTACTCAGCATGTATCCACTAACGTCTACCAACTGTTATTAAGGTAAGGCAACCTACTATAAAACACTTTTGTTGCTGCAACCAGTCTCACAAAAGCTAATTATTTGCAAAATTGAATTTTCAAACGATCTCTTAAGTTTGCCTCCACTTGATTTTTCTGGACGCGAAATCAGACTTTCCGTTTCTAGGAATCATTTATTTGAGACCTCTATCGCTTATATTAATGTTCGTTGGTGGCCCAACACACATAAATAAGAAGTTTCGATGCGTGAAATTCAGTAGAATAGGCAACAACTTGGGTATCACGAGACCCCTGGTTTCGCCTCACTGAGAACCATCTCACTCTCGGGAAGGAGGTTTGGAATGAAGTCCTTTTAAGTTAACTTCCTTTATGCCTCAATTCACTTCTACGAGGAAAACCTACTACATCGGATGCACGCCGTCCTGCCTACCCGAAAGCCCACCACGAGGTCCTACGAGTGAAGCCATCTATCGTACAGCGACGGCGACCATAGGCTGGTATTTGTTGCTTTCGCGACCATTACAGGTGGTGATTAACTTCACCACTCTTTCAAAAAAGGAATTAGATCGTCCGCACACAAAAACGTCTGGTCGAGCTCCCCCATTGTCCTGGTTCCATAACTTATTGTCCTGTTTTCCTAAGTTGGATTGTATATTTATTTTGACAGTGTTTGCAAAATGCCATTCACCATAGTATTATTTTCATCGTTATTGTTACCCTTTCACAAACGCTGATCAGTCATCACTCATCAAATGTATGCGAAACTAAGTATTTTCTAGATGCTATCATACCATTTCAGTAGCATGGTTATTGCGAGAAATTCGAACGGGGACGGATAATCACTTACATTATGGCCATGTGTTCGAGTTAGACGTAGATGAAAATTTCGGAGCAGCAGCAGCCCCAAAAGTTTCTGATCACTGCAGCGTTCTAGCATACGATTTGTGTGAACTTACCGAACCCAGTATCTTCTAACCTCCAATGTCAGGTGACTAGAAAAAAGCTGATATCAGCCACGTGTGGAATGGGAACGACGGAATCTCACCAAATAGTTTTATATTAGTGAATCACGTAATAAGTTCCTGTTAACTGATGATGCACATAATTATGAAGTAGAAAAAACTTACGACTCTTAATTTTAAGCTCCCGTGAGAACGCCGATGATGCAAAAGAATACATTCAAAGATATTTTAAACGAATTAATATAAAAAAAGTCACAGTTTCGAGGCCAATAATCGAATTCCAGGTATACGTATAATTCGGAAAGAAGACTGTTCAATCGCCAAAAGCATTTTTTATTCGTCTAAACTTTTGAATTCGTACAAGGGCCCATCGTCAAAGATAGAAGTAGCAACAGACCAGCCAACAATTATAAACGACATGAACAAATCAAAGTTATTGACGGAAGTCCGATAGCAATCAGTCACTGTGGACCGACGTCATAGTGATAAGTCAGTTAACATTGTTCCCTTCTAAGGTCCAGCATCCAAATGATTCGCGGCTTCTGTTGCTACTGGTGTCGAACTCGCAACCCATTGTGCAAGTGTGGGCAGTCATTCGTGATAATCCGTCACTCCGCGGCCCGACAAGCTCATGTTCGTGTTTCTGCGATCTAAGCGTGCGTTCAGTCTGACCTATGTAATTACGGGGAGAGTTTAGGCAAGAAATGCACTGCACTACATCCGATTCCTCAATTCGATTAAATTGATCCTTGACTTTCATGACCCTGATGTAGTTGCATTGAGGCAGTGTATAATCCGCACACCTAGGCCAACAACAAAACGCTCGGTGGCCTCTGACATGTCCTCGGTGTATGACGGAGCTGGTCGTGCCGTGGGTGTTGTTTCTGGATAGATCCTCCGGAGACACCAGGTAGGCATCGGTTTGTGAACGTCTTCGGATGGCCATTCTGCATAAATTGTTCGCGGAGATATCGCGTCTTGCTTGCTATTGTACCCTAGTTGTAGCAGTGAGTCTGAATCCGCTTGAAGAGTGTTTTTACACAGCTTATTTTGTGAGCAACCGTGAAAATTTAGAAGCTGCGTGGCGTCCGTAGCCTTCTTGTAGACAGTGGCTTTTATTCCGCCGCTGAGAATTCGCCTGACGAGCGCACTATAAAAAGGCAGCTCTTGCTCCTTTTATTCTTCTCCATCAAATTGTTTATCTGAGAAAATAACATTGAACAGATTACGGACACTTTACGGCATATTCTTCCTGACAATGGCAAACGTGCCGGCAACTTTTCAATTTGTGTTTGCAATAACGGGACTGTCATACAGGGGCGTCAACTATGGGCGTTTCTGAGAAAAGGAGAAAGCGTTGAACTATACAATTGAGCGAATACTGACAGAACTCATTATGCCTGAATGGAATCGAATATTTTTGCGCAGCAAATTAAATAAGACCGGTAACGTTTTCAGGGGAAAATCAAGACCTCCCAGTCTTCCCTTCACTCATTCCCATCTCTTATAGCTCCGATTTCTGGACCTCCCTGTAATTCACACAACCCCCTACACCATACGAAACATATGGTCGGCCCAGCGAGCCCAACCTCCTCTGAGGTGAGTCCTTGGCGATACAAACAAGGACCACATCTATGTAGTAATATCCCAAACAGCGTTTCTCCTGCCCTTTGAGATAACTGGGTGCGCGCTCATATTGCTATCCTCAAGCATATTGCCGCATTGACGGTGGACATGAAAGATAGTTCCAGCCAGCACCTAAATGATGAGGAATACTAGCACACCCCCGACAGTTTCCTATCGGATTCCTCAATCCTCCATGATGTAGGCGAGCTGTGCGTCCGCTTCAGCAGTTTTTTTCCTGTCTACTAAATTTTTTCTCGTATTTATTTTCGTAATCTATGCGAAGGGAGATTTATTACAATGCTTTCATTTCTTCGTCGATACTCTTACATAAACGAGGAGGCAATAATCGTCGCTCAACTCTATACAGTAGTATGCATGGGCATATATTGACACGACATTGGGGTAGTACTATTCTTATTGACAGCAATAATAATGCTGTTTTATTGTTAAGCGCCTGAGGTACCACCAATTCTGAGTTAACAACGATTTAGATGGTAAAAATAAGCACAGTAACGTTGGAGTACGTGTCTACTTGCAACAAAAAACTGTGCAATGGAATGTCAAAAGGGGAAATTTGAAATGAAAAAGGCTTATTGGCATCCATTGGTGTTCGGGTAGCTGGAGTAAAAATACCTGTAGTATAAGTGTCTACCAATTTCAATTCAATTCAATTCAATTATTTTATTAAAGACCCGTCGGGGTCCCATCAAAGCAAGTAAAAGTAAATTTACATGCAAATTTTAGACGATGTAGGCAATTTCGAATAAGGGGATAAGGGCAGATAAAGTCTGAGTGCGGGATATGCGTGTGTCCTGCAGCAATGCACAAATCAGAGCGCTACGGAAGCAAGTGACCGGTCGATGCTGTCAGACTGCTGCGCATGTCCAATGCCCGGGAAATTTGGCTGCGACCGACCTCAACGACTATGGGTAAGGGTGATTATTTCTAGTTCCTTCTCGGGCAGACTAAAAAACGAAATAGAAGTGTGGCACTCAGAGAGCAGAAGGATGTCGGCTTGCTGAAGATCAGGGTGACGCTGCTATGTAGCGGCGGCCAAAGCAGGATCCTGATGATGAAGGTCTGCGAGAAAAAATGAAGGTCAGGATTGAGGCGCGCAGCATGCTTTAAAAATGTAAGAAATATTTATTTTTAACCCATATTCGCCGACAGTTAGCGCATACTCTTGGTTGACTTTTAACATAATTTTTGGGCGTCATATATGCCCTTTATTAAACTACACATATATAATCGGAAACAAACGGTCTTAATGAGGTGCTCATTGTTCAATGAGAGCCCTTTTTAGGCGGTGTCCCTCATGACTCCCTGTTGGGTTTCTTTTTGTTTTTGCCTTACATTTGTGATATACCATCGGCATTTGAACACTGTCAACATCTTTATTAATAATAATAGTTTTTACTTTAGACCCGTGGGGGTCAGATCATGGCAAGTAAGAATAACATTTCCATGAATTTTAGAACAGGTATACAGAGTCTATACAATACTTAATTCATAGTTATTGAATAAGTAGCCTGTAACGAAGAGTGATGAGCGAGCAGTGAAGAAAAACCCCTAAAAATAAACAAAATGAATATGACTGGATTAACATTATAGGAGAAAACTGTCGCTCATGAAAGTATAAAAAGCGGGCACGACCTGTCTGCATGTGGCAGTGTATAAGGGATTTCATGAAGGAGTAAAAGTGCGGATCAGATAGGACTGGCCTGCAAGCGGTATAGAGTAAAAGGTTTGAAGCGAGCATAATCAGGGCAGAATTCATATGCCGGATGAGGTCACTCACGTTAAAGTGGAGTGACGAGAGGAACACAGACGCGATCGGTCAAAGTCAGCTTCGAGTCCAGCCGAGGAGGGGGCAAAGGAAATGCGACCAGACTGGTAGATGGTGAATACAGAGAGCTCCGCTTAGAGCGTCGACAAGGTCAAGGTCAAGGCGCGCAGCTCAATTTCAAAGATAAGTGAAGCTCTGCATTTATCTGGATATTCTTAAATAATTAACGCCTGTTTTTACTTGAGTCCCTTTTAAATGTCGCCTTTCAATATAAGGTAAAATTTTTTCCCAGTTTTGTTTGACGGTCTGGCAAAATAGTCGTATTTTGTAAAAATTCCATTGTAGTGAATCCTTTCCCTACTACCGCTCTCTAGTTTTTGTAGTTAAAAAACAGTAATACTTGCTATTCAGTGCGCTCTTCCGTACGTTGGAAACGTTTTGATCCTTCTTCTGTAACGAAAAACTTTTCCTGTCTGTAATGCCCCGCAGAGCACGTGCTAAAAGGCGAAAGCTTGCGGCCTCCCCACCGTCTCTGGGTGCTAAAATCGTGACTGAAGACATAGCAGGTGCCAGCGTATGTTCTTCGCCGTCTGCAGATATGATTAACTCACAAATCCCTTTAGTACATGTAGAACCTCTCGACCCTTCAGTCGTCCAAAATACGCCTCTGCTAGTCGTAGCAGGCCATCAGCCGGCGAAATAATCGATCAGCTGATTTATGGCGACATAAACAGCACTTCTGAAAAAGTGCTTGAACAAACTTTTAAACTTATTGGGGTAATAAGTTCGGAAACTGAGGAACGAATTAAACGAAAGCATAATTTCGTACTACGAAACATTCCGAAACACTTATCTGCTATGGAGGGAGCGCATTTGTTCCTACAAAGTTGTGGCTTGAGTTTTAGTGTCGCACAAGCTAAGCGACTTCGCTCGCTTAGCCGTAATGCGCCGATACTAGTTACAATTCTCTCCATGATAGAAGTCGATTTTATCTTGTCGAGTAGGGAGATAACTAGAGACTTCTGCCGTAAATGGCGCTGCTCCGTTTCGCCAGACCTCACATCCCTGCAGCGAAGACTGAGTAAACTAAAATCGACAAAAACCAACACTAAGATAATGACACCTATTGTCAGTCTGAATATGTCCTCTACAACACCATCTGCGGCATCAGCAAGTCACGGCATAGTCAATTCCGTAGGGAGTTCGACTACTTTTAATGCTGACCTCTTTAAACACACCACCACGCCTGGTATAAACACGCCTCTATCGACTCCCCCAGCAACCCCTAGTAAGCCTAAGCATGTATCGAAGTGAAAGGCAAATACAATTGTTGCCTCAGCCACTCGGACACCCGATAAATCCAGCACCATTATAAAATGTTTTCCTCCACAATCGGCGAACAGTGCCTCAAATACCCCGACTCAAAATGTAACGTGTTCCCAACTGCCCCCAGCCCTCATATCGAGGCAGTTAGTCCGAATATGCCGATTTTCCCACCGTTTAATAGACCTCTTGTTCCAATGGAAACAATGCGTCCCCCACCCCCTAACCTGTTTCCATCACGGCCGTTTTATCAATGTATTCGTCATGCTAATGTCCATACTGGACCAGTTAACTCATCCGATCTTCAGTTTCGTTCCGACGGGAATGTGTTGCAGTATCTGCCCCGCGGATTTCCAGCTGAAAATAAGTTAGCTAACAATAGTTACCAGTTTACCTGCCCGCCATTCCCTCCCCCAAGTCCTACCCCTTTTTATCCACGTCAGAATTTTTTGATGCCACAAAATGTTTTGCAGAACCGGATGGTTGCATCCGGAATATTTGGTCCGTGGGCAGCCCAGAACTGGACGATGTAGCCCACCTCCCTCAAAAACTAACAGCCTTTCCCTTCAAACTTTTTGTTTTAAATGCCAGATCCTTGCTTAATAAGATGCCTTTGCTTCAGACTCAGGTGTTCGTCCATTGTCCTGATATTGTTTTAGTAACTGAGACGTGGGCATCAGCCTCAGTAGCTGACTCCAAACTCTCGCTTCTAGGCTAAAGTTGCATTCGAAATGATCGCCAAGATAGCCGTGGTGGGGGCAGCTGCGTCTACGTTAAGCAAACACTTTCATTTTTGCCACTTCACCTCCCGCATTTTTCCGCAGTAGAAGGCAGCTGCTGGCTCCAGGTTGCACTAAAAAATAAGTTCTCCTTTTTCGTTGGCTGTGTCTATCGCCCTCCCAACGCCAACGACAATTTTGATCGTTTACTCTCACAGGCATTTCATTCTGCGGCCGACTTAAGCTTTAAGTATCAATTGGTTGCGGGTGACTTTAATCTCCCTGAAGTCCGCTGGTCTCCGCCTTCAGGCCACAGAAGGTTCGGTGACTTTCTTGAGGCTGTGAATGTTGGGATGTGGAATCAGGTTGTCGATTTTCCCACCCGAGGCTCAAGCATACTCGACCTAATTTTCTGCTGAGGCTGCATGCCATCGTTAGTGCCATCCCTAGGCCCACTCGGGGGCTCAGACCATGACATAGTTGTTTCAACGTTGGAATTCGAGGCTGACGAAATGTCGTCCCCCAAGTAAAACTTTTTCCGCGATTTCCGATCAACTCGCTCAACCGAATTATTAACACACCTTAATTCCTACGACTGGACTGAGTTTTTCCATAGTTCGGATGTAAATGTTTGCACTGCAAATCTGTACGAAATTTTGGATCCGCTTATTTCTCGTTTTGTCCACCGTAAGAAAATTATTAATGTTGGGTATGAGGTTTTCCTACCCTTACCCTTTCGTCGCAGATTGCGCAGACTTTATCGTCGTTTCCATCTGCAGAACGATGTTTCTGTTCTGCCCTTGATTTGTGATATATTTGATCGAGCTAATAGATTGTCTGAAGAAAAACAGCTAGCCGAAGAGGTCCATCATACCGAAAACCATTCGTTAAATGTCTCGAAATTTTTCTCTAGAAAAATACGAACTCAGAGAAAGACGCAGTATCCCATCCTTCGAGACGATCTCGGAAATCCCATAGTTGATGCCCAGTTTACCGCGGATAGCTTCAATGCAAGATATTTAATCTTGCCCTTGAAAGTGAAACTTATCTTAACTTGTGGAAGGAATCACACATTTTGCCCATTCCTAAGCACGGCAAATCTACATCATTTGATGACATTCGGCCAATAAACATCCTCCCCGCAGTTTCGAAGATCTGAGAGACATTGATCAAAGATAAGATGATGTGTCACTTAACAGCGAATAACCTACTGAGTGCTGCTCAGCATGGATTCCTCAAAGCTCGATCTTGTGACACCTGTCAACTCTCTTTTTTGACTATGTTCTCCAATCTAGGGACCATGGTTTTGCACTTTACACAGTATATTTCGATTTTACTAAGGCTTTTGATCGTGCTGACCTTGCTCTTCTTCTCTTGAAACTGTCCTCTTTCGGAATAGGTGGCAAACTTTTGGATTTTATATCCTCTTTTCTGGGCACTCGTACACAACGAGTTAAGATTTCCAATACCATGTCCAACCCCACACGTGTGAGGAGTGGAGTCATTCAGGCTAGTGTACTCGACCCGCTTTTATTTTGCCTTTTCGTTAATGACGTACCCGATTTATTTCAGAATGTTAGGCCTTTCATGTATGCCGATGATCTTAAAGTTGCATATCGATATAAGCCGGCAGATCATGACCTCATGCTTGAGTTCCTAAAGAGCGATCTACAGGCTTTTGCCCAGTGGTGCCGCACATGGCGCCTTTCTCTTTCTTGGCATAAGTGCTCAGTCATGGTGGTTGGCGATGACCGCCAACCTCAACTAAGTATTGAAGGTCACGCCATAAATGTGTCCAGGGTTATAAAGGATCTGGGCGTATCATACTCCAAGAGTCTCAATCTCTCGGAGCACTGTTCCTTGATAGTCTCCAAAGCACGTAGAACGACCGGGTTTATCCTCCGAAACTTTAAATCTAGGGACATTAAAATGCGCCTTTTCAACATGTACGTTAGACCTGGTCTGGAATACTGTTCGTTTTCATTTAGCCTCATGCGTGCTACTGAGCGGAAGAAAATAGAATCCGTTCAACACTTTTTTACCAAGAGAATTCTAACCCCGGAACACCGACATTTGTCTTACCAAGAACGTTAACGGCTTACAGGCCTTAATTCTTTATGGTTCCGTAGATTACAAAAGGGACTATTTTTGCTATTTAAACTCTTATATAATCACACATTTAACCCACTCACCTCCTTAAGACATCATATCCACCCACGACGTAACAGTCACCGTGAGGTCTTCTTATTTCTTCCTCTGGCACGTACTGTTGAATATCGTCGGTTCTTTTCTGTAAATGCAATTGCTCTTTGGAATAAACTACCCATGAGTGTGAAAACTCTGCAAAATTATCATTTATTTAAGAGAACTATTACTCGATTTTTGCATTCAGAAAAGCTCCCACAAATTTTGGGTGCTGAAAACTCTGATCGACTGTACAGTAGCGATGGCGTTTGTGGTCTCTGAACACTATGGCCGGTCTCACCAGCTGTTCCTCAACGCCTCTACTTTGGCTATCCTCAACTTCATGAAAGGAATTTGACGTCCGATAATCTCCGATACCGTGCAACCTCACCTCTTCTTGACGGTCGATATTCTACCACCGCCGGCAGTTTTTTCTCCTGAGACCTCCAAACCATAAATCCACCATCAACTATATTTTTATCCCTTTAGCTCAAGAGTTTTTTCACTGCTGCTCGGATTTATGTTTAATCGCTTCCCTTGACAATGCCTGTAAACTGGCATTAAATAAAAAAATTTTTATTTAAAGTGCATTATGCAAGGAGCACGACGCATGAACTGAAGAATCGAAAATTATGCTAACTATCTGGAATGCGTAAATTCCTTCTTGGTTTTTACTGGGGAGTCCTCAGAATACAATCAGCAGTTTGAAGTGGACCGAAACAGCCGGGATCTTCAAATGCGCCAAGATACTGCAGTCATTGAAACCGCTGCCTTTTCCGTCGAAGACGTAAGACGCGTCCTCGGTCAAATAAAACCTGATAAGTCTCCCGGACCCGACGGAATTCCCGGATTAATAATTTAGGAGTTATCAACGGAGCTGTCAAAGCCTCTTTCAACTCTCTTTGAGCTGTCAATGAGAACAGGACGGCTACCATCACAGTGGAAGACAGCTAACCTCGCTCCCTTACATAAGGGATGTAACAGGAAGACAGAATGCAGCTTCAGGCCTATTAGCTTAACTTGCCTCCCATGCAAAACGATGGAAGCTCTAGTAAAGAGCGCTATGCAGCAGTTTTGTGAAGAAAATAACATCTAGCGTGATTTTAAACATGGCTTCCGTAGAGGACGCACCTGCCTCTCAGATCTGCTAACTTGTCTGGAGATCTGGACCAGAGCTCTAGAAGACGGTTTTGAGGTCGATATCGTGTACATCAATTTCCGCAAATCTTTCGATACTGTTCCGCACCAACGTCTTCTTCACAAGCTGAGCGCAATTTGCGTCCGGAGAAATCTTCTGAACTGGATTTGGGCGTTTCTGGTTGGTCGGAAACAACGTGTCTGTAACGGATATGATATGTCAGAATGGGTGAACGTGACCAGTAATGTGCCTCAAGGCTCAGTTCTGGGACCATTGCCCTTTATGTTATGCCTTTTGTGTGAATGATAGCCTTCAGGAACTCGACCGCGCAAAATAATGTTTGCAGACGATGTTAAGCTCTGGCAAGTCATTAAGGGACCGAATGATCAGAGATCCCTTCAAGATAATCTGCACCGACTGCAAGCGTGGTCGAAGAAATGGCTTCTAGATTTCAATGTGGAGAAGTGTGCCGTCATTCATCTGCATCCAATCAACTCTCATTCAAATGAGAGCCTGAGGACGTATCACCTGAAAGATATAAGACGCCCCGCAGAATCTTCACAGAAGAATCCCGGGGTTTGGATACAGAACAACCTGAAACCAACACTGAGGTGCCACAAGGCTGCAAAAAACGCCATGCGAGTGCTGCATGCAATCAAAAGGGCTTTCGTAACCTTTGACGAAGAACTTTTTGGGAAAGTTTACGGCACCTTTGTCCGGCCCCACTTAGAGTATGGACTACAAGCATGGCGGTCATGGCTATTAAAGGACCAAGTATGCCTCGAACGGGTACAACCTCGTGCAACAAAGCTGGTAAACGGTCTAAAAAGCCAATCCTACACAGACAGACTGAACTACCTTAATTTATTCCCTCTGTGTTACAGGCAGCAAAGAGGTGATCCTATCCTCGTCTACAAGATAATACATGGCCTTAAGCATGGACTTAGCTTTGAGGACATGTTTCAGTGGCATCCTTCACCCAATCTTCGTGGTCACTCGATGAATCTACGGACAACAATGTCCAGGCTGAATCTTCGTTGTGAATTATTCACGCAGAGGGTAGTAGAGAAATGGAACGATCTCCCTCAGTCAGTCGTGGAGGCTATGTCTCTGCAACTCTTCAAGAAACGACTGGATAATTATTTGTGTCCCCTGTTTCCCCTCGACAGTCTGAATCTGAACTAAGACCCCACGTCCCCACAAATATTTTCTCTGAGACAATGCTACTCAAATGAATCAAGTACTGTCTTAATAACGAATATTTTCATTGTTCGTGCACAGTTATTTCTAACGAGCTGACATGTAACCACTAGGGTTTTCAAAGGCTTTGCCTACTATCCTTACCAAATAAACTGAACAAATTGAACTGAAATAAAAGACCAAACGCTATGTGCTGACATACTTGCTCATTACGCATAGAGTTGAGCATGGCCAATGAAATTAATTGACAATAAGTAAACAACTTTATTTAAGACCAATTTACGTCCCACTAACACTCTTGAAGACAGGAATAACAATTAAGAACTTCCATGTTTCCAGGAAGAATCAGGTCGGGATAAATATCGAATGCCTGCTTGATCGACGAATTTGGAATTCCATCTGTGCCCGAGCAGTGTGGGGTTTCAGAAAAATTTGTGTTTTCTGCTTAGATATGAGGGAACATGGGTTATGCAGAGTGTCCTGTTTTAAAGCAGAAGAACGAAAGCGACTGGTTTGGACTCATTAGGGAGTTGTTTTGCTAAGAAAGCGCTAAGAAACTCCGCCTTGTCAGTGTCATCAATTAGGACGATTGTGTTATCGTTTAACAGGGGTGGAAATTCGTGCCACGCTTAAGAAAGGTTCGATGACGGAAAATGTTAGCGTTAAATTTGTCAGGGTTCGGATCACTAAGGACAAGTGATTCTCTTTGCTTTTCGAGCGCTTGACGCATCGTCGAGTTCCTTTCGGAAAATTTTGTGATTCTAAGATCGATGGATAGAAGACTTGTGGAAACTTCACGCAGCTGTCGTCTCAACTTTTTAGTCTGTTGCAAAGAAAGTTAGGAAAAAGGAAATCCGAAGAGTTGGACTTGAGATATCTACGGGACACAAATTTCGAGATGTCATTGAAAACAGTGGACGTGACGTCAAAAAGAAATGTAGCATCTTTACATGGGAGAATGTTGTACCAATCGAAGTCGTTGTTCATGCAATCTTAGTTTGAGTAGGTCCGAACTATGCAGGTCTCAACTGAAAAGGCGAGCGGTAGGCTAAAATACATGCCTACGCGTTTTTTATCTGGAAGGTCTTTTTCGAAAGCAACGAAAGGGTGAACAATGTTCATGCTAAAAATCGAATCACATATGATTTTCTTCCTATGCGGAGAGCGCACACACTGAAATCAGTTATAAAAACTGGGTTCGAGGTAAACAGACATTCGTAATACAATCTGAGAGTGGGTTATTTTTAAAAACCGTGGGCCAGAAAGCTTGGCAAGACCGAATGACATGAAACTACACTTGAATGATGAAAACTCCGTCTGCCATTTTGAACCCCATCTGCTTAAGCGTAGTAAATCGACATTGACTTTTTCAACACAAACATTTCCGATGTCCTAGGAATATGAGTAAAAACACTTAAGGTCATCGGCATAAGTTAAAGTTTGCGAATTTCGGAGTGCAGTGAAAATATCAGTGATGTAAAGGAGGAAGAGTAGCGGACCCAGGACCGTGCCTTGAAGTACGCCACTCGTAATCGAGTGAGGTGTCGAGTAGCTATTACCGACCATGACTTTCTGATATCGGTTGGACAGATAGGACCTGATGAAGTCGAGTAGAGGCGGCCGGATGCCGAGAGCTTCCATTTTTACCAAAAGACGTCTATGGGGCACCTTGTCAAGGGCTTTGCTAAGATCAAAATAGATAACAACCTCTGAGTGCTGTTCATTACGAAGAGAAGCGATTAGATTAAGTAATGCCAGGTGGCAAGTTTCGCAGGATCGTTCAGGTAAAATTCCATGCCGACTAGAGCGCAGAAGCTGATTAGCTAGACAGAAGTCAAGAATTTCATTGAAAATTATCCCTTCAAGGAACTTAGCTAGAGACGGCGTTTTGTGCACGCCCCGATAATTATTAGCATCGGACCGAGATCCTGAGTTGAAGACGGGAATGATAATTGAGGTTTTCCATGTTTCAGGAAAGAATCCTTGTGAAATATAGATCGAGAATAAATGACTAAGCAATATGGGAAGGCCGGGTGCTTGTTTAATAATCAAAATTGGAGTCCCGTCCGTTCATGTACAATGTGAGTGTTTCAAACGACTGATGTGTTTCTTAATCAGAACTGAGGAGACATCGACTGTACTCGATGTCCTACCTGAAAGTAAACGAAAGAGAGTGACTGCTTTGGACTCGATAGAAACGCGTTCCGCAAAGAACTAAACATCATCGTCTTGCCAGTGACATCGATGAGGAAGGTTCTCTTATCCTTTAACTGGGGTGGAAGTTCGTGACCAGGGTTAGAGAAGGAGCGGTAACAGAGGATTTTAGCGACGGATTTGGCAGGATTCGAATCACTGAGGGCAAGTGATTTTCTTTGACTTTCGCGCGCTTGGCGCATCCTTGAGGCCATTTCAAAAATCTCTGTGATTCTAAGATGAACTGATAAGGAACTATTGGGCAGGTCACGAAGCTGCCGTCTCAATGTCCTAAATCTGTTGCAATGAAAATGATGAACAAGGGAGTCCGAAGAATGAGACTTGAGATATCTTCGCGGCGCAAACTCTACGACATCGTTGGAAACATTGGATATGACATCAAAAAGAACGATTACAAGAGAGAAAATTACGCAAATCCATCGATCTAACACAGTCATTTATTAAGTCATTTTCCAAGAAATCGTAATTTAGGTGAGTCCAAACCGTACTATTCCTCTTTGAAGAGGCAGCTGGCAATCAAAAGTGGATTAATACATGGCCATTTTCAAGAAGGTCTTTTTTGAATGAAGAAAAAGAGGACCAATGTCGGTTAGATCGCAGTTGGTAGCCGTCCCTGTACGGAAAACCCCCAGCTGCCTGTCTTACAGGACCGGTGGGAATAGGGGGTATACGGATAGGGCAATTGCATGCGGGCGGCCGTGGCTGTAGTAAGGTATGTGCGGAACTAAAGTTCATGGTAAAATCGTAAGCTAGTTTCTTAAGGTGAATGGGGGAACTTGTATAAGAAACCTGGCATATGTAATACGGCCTGCCGAATAAGTGCATATTAGCGCCGGATTGAAAGGAGTCGTAATTGAAGGCGAACAACCAGTGGAGGAAGGTAGTCTAAGTGAAGTTCACACTGCGGTATGTGCGCGAAGACTGCGACCAACTAAATGAATGTGAGGACACAGCACGTAGGGAGCGACACGCAAAGCGGTACAACACCGGCACCGCAAGACTTTAAGGCGAAAGTTAGGGAAGTTGGGGAAGGAAAATCCGAAAGGAACAATGGATTGCCACTGGGGTCACATGTCTGTATCAAAGCAAGGTAGCAGTTGTATGATGGACGCGAAGGGGGGATAATGCAATTTAAAGAGCATTCAGCAATCTGTAGGCAAATTCCTAGTTTGTCCTGCTTGCAGACCCCAGTCTCTCGAAAGACGAAGGAAAGCAGCTCCGTAAGTGGATAAGGCGACAGATTACAGGCGGATTCAGGAGGTCATCCGGTCCCCAAACCTAGTTCAGTATCTGCAACAAAAGGGACTGCTGACCTGTCGGTTAGTATGTAGATGTCGAAAGTTGATGCTATTACAGACATTGCATCAGCACACAGACGGGTAAGCCATGAGGAGAGCTCCGTATACTGAGGTATGCAGACTGAAGATGCGGCCGTTGTGGAGATAAGAAAGCGCTGAGAACAGGCTCGATGTTTGAAGGGAGGCACCTGGTATTGCCGAAAGCGATGAAAACGTGCCTTGCTTTTATTGAAGGCAGTGGGGTCATTAGATGTGCAACCTCGTTTGGCATTAGTCTGAATACCGCAGTGGAATGGTACCGAGTGCGCGTGACGTCTGAACCAGAGTCCTCGTTCAGGAGGTTAAGCAACTAGGAGGACCGGAAGTGGAAGTCCAAGTAGACGAAACAATGACCACGCGGCGGAAGTACAACGTTGAACGATTTACAAAGCAGAATTGGATCATAGGTAAGTGTGGTGCAAATCACCACTGTATTGTAGATATTATGATTAAAGCAAAATGAAGACCCTTTTTGAGCAAGTAAACGACCGAAGCTGGCCGTCACTGAAGTCTCTGATAAGAAAGTGGGTAGCACCAGGAAGTGTGATCGTTACCGATCAATGCAAAGGATATTCGCGTCTGATGGAAGAAGAATATCGCCATTTTACGGTTAATCATTCCGTCAATTTTGTCGACCCTATCACCAAGAAGAACACCTAAACAATCAAAGGATACTAGAGCAGGTTGCAAAGAAAATTGCGTGATCACGACCCCATCCGAAGAAGGAATACCTGGGCGCACGTAGAAGAAGCGCAGTATCGGTTATGGTACGCAGTGAAAGCAGACAACTTGCCGGAGGCCTGGGAATTGTTCCTCGAACATGTAGCTGAGGCCTACCGAATGGCGACCGCAGTTGGACAGCGCACGAGGACACGTAGCAGACGCACACGTAAGCCCGTTTGTGCACAACCGTTCAAAATCCTCAGACCCGAGATAATTTTAAAGTCATTTATAACTGAAATATTTGACATATTTCTGCGTCGATTTTGCATCGATTTTTATTAGCTGTCGAAAATAACACATAAATCCATTACACTCTATCCAATTAACCATGACCGAGGTTACGTTTGCTGTCGACAAAGTAGACCTTTCGGCCATCGTCCGTTTACAGAAGTTCATCGAGAAACATGAAAACATTTTTACGATTCTAGATTCACTAACAGACTCAAATACTTTCACGAACAGCCTAACGAGCCTACCACAAATTGAATCGATTATACATTTAGCTTCGTCAGAAGTCGCGGATAGATCGAAACGCAAGCTCAACTTAATTATCCGTAATATACCCCACACGGTTCACCCGACATCATCAATTCAAAATTTTATACATTCGTGTGGCCTAAACACCAGAGTAGCTAACAATAAAAGACTTCACTCCAGAAGTAAAAATAAACCCGTCTTAGTAACCTTCTACTCACAGACGGAAGCTTAGATTGTCCTACAAAATCCCGAGTTAAACAGAAATCTGCGGAACCTAAACTCATTTAAAGGTCCAGATTTGACACCGATGCAAAAACGTAAACTTCGGGAAAAAGACACCGGCTACAAATACGATAATCAGCACTCCGGTCCCTCAACTGAACCTCTAGTCACTACTTTTGTTTCTAGCACTAATAAAGAGAAATGCACAGGCCAGCGTAAACAAACTGATAAACCCACAGCCCCCGCAAAAGGACCTCCAGCAAGTACTTCTGACTCTAGTTCTCATGACAAAAAACGCGCAACTGCAAAAGCAGTTAGGACTGCTGGTCAGAAACAAACGAGGGAAGCACAACAAAATAACAACGTTCAGCTAGAAAAGAACGATGATGCAGATCCCGGACCGAGTGATGTGACACCATTAGATGGCAATTTAAGTTTTACGACATCCCCAAAACCGATCAATCGGTACTAGAAAACGACTGCCAAACAAGACCCATAAACCAAAAGGCCTTACTAAGCACACCAGCACAATGAAAACGCCCTAGGTATGTTGACACAACAAATAGAAGCCCACCAAACTCTAACCAAAACCAAATAAGCTTCTATAACTGCATCTCGACTCCCCAAAATACACCTGCATGGCCTAGGAATAAGCCAAACCACTCTAGCATTCCAAACTCCTTACCGCCTAATTACAACCCTACAAATTACTTTGGCTTTTACACCTCCCCAACTGAAACTCCATTTAGGTACAATTACAACCTAGTTAACGCACCTCTTCATATGTACCCTCAGTCCATACTCACTAGCCCATGCACTCACACTCCGCCATACGCATCACCATATCCTCCAAGAATCACACACCTACCTCCATTTAGTCCATCACTCACTCAAAGTACCCCCAGAAATCCTTTTTTTCACCACAGCCCACCTCTTCCATATCCGACATCCTAAAGATAGCTCTTATAGATTCGAGATCGATTGTCAACAAAATATCCCAACTTAGAACTTTTGTTGAAATATATAATTGAGGATAAGTGAAGGATATTATTTTAGGTGGTTTTTCTGTGAGACCTAAAGATTTAACCCTTGTTTTTTGGTTGAATTACCTTAAAAACAGGACTTCTCTCAGAACTGCCTGCCGCCATCTCCTTTTGAGTTCTGCTAGTCTATGCACGTTGTTCACTAATCGCACTCTGCAATTCTCATTTTGTGAATCCGATTTCTCTCAAACTGTTGTAATTTATTTTTACATCGTTAGCCCCTACCTGAAATTCAGTCAAATTGTCTGCCAGAAGTTTCCTTAATCACAACTTGCCTCGAGACAAGATGAGACCAGAAATCACTGGTCGACGTAAGCCCTCGGCCTCTGTAAGTAAGCATGGCCTAACTAAACGTAAGTCAGAAGGCTTACCTAAATCTAAGTCAGATGGTATCACTAGTCAGTCGTCACCCGTTGTAATTGGTCGGCAGCTTGATCTGTCTGCACTTGACCACTGCAATGACTTTATGCTAAAGTTTGGCACTTTGCTGACAATTCTTGGAAATTTATTCGACGTGACCATCTCTCATATTCCCTCGTACGAATGTAGGCGTGTCGACTCACTAGTTCACATGGTCGTCAGTGAATCTAGTGATAGACAGAAGCGTTCTTACAACATTCTGCTAAAAAATGTTCCTCGATCTGCTCGGCCAGTTGATGATGCGACCAATTTCCTGTATTCATGTGGTTTCATCTACAAAATAGCCGATGCTAAACGCTTGTCCTCCCGTGGCAAAATCCACCCATCTTAGTCAAATTATTTTCATCAATCGAGGTTGACACAATCCTTGCCCATCGAGAAGGTGTCACTGCGTACCTAGAAAATGCAAAATTTTTCCTTTGTCATGATCTTTCTCATATGGAGCGTAGAATCGGGTCTCTCTTCTCACGTAAACCCACTGCATCTTAGTCTAATGCTCCCCAACTCGGTGATGATACATGTGGCCGTAAGGATTCAGCGTGTCCTACTCCTGCGGAATCTCACTCCATCCTTCCACCTACTCCTACATCTCCATCTCACTCAAGCCACATGACGCATTTGCCTGCCCCTAAGCTAGCTGCAACAGCAGCAGCAGCCCCATTTGTCGCTTAGTATCCCCCGGATAGTCCCGTTTAGACACATGGAAATCCGTCTACATCAGCTAGACCGATAACTTATCTTCTCCAACTGGGTGCTGTATGGTCTACAGTTAAGTCACCCGTAGCTTGGCGTCAGAATGGTGAGACACGAAATTTTTATCAGCTTCCGACCCAAAAGAAAGATAGTACAGTTCCATTTAGGGGTACGACGCCTTCTCTTAGATCTAACAAGTCTGTTCAGCCCAGCGCGTCTACAAACGACGCAGCTCCAATTATATCCCCGAATAATTCTCTGTCCTGCGTACCGGTTACTTATCAAAGCCCTACTATATATTCAGCAAATAATTCATACGTGAATTGCCCTAAATCATTTATGCCCCAACCTAGTTCAGGCTTCACACCACTTAAGGCGAACTGCTCTCAGGTACGTCAACCTACCCCATTTGACTTCCAACCTAGAACTGGTTTCCCACACTTTCATTCTTATAGCGGCCTACCCTCACCCACTAGCCCCTACTTTCCTTCTAGGCTCCCTCCTCCACAGCTTCCTCCACAATTTAACTACCAACAAGTCTATCCATGTTCTAACTCCCCTAGCATACCTATGTTTGGAAACTATATCCATACATCCTTTAGGTATCATACTCAGCCTACTCTTGCTGACTCCCCGTACGTCAATATCTCCAGACATACAGGTACTTATTCTTCAAGTGTCATTAATTCACAGCTTACATATCCGCCTCCAAATTTTTTTAAATACCGTCGAAAATAGCATTGCCGTTCGAAACACATTAGATATTATATTATTGAATGCCAGGTCTGTTATAAACAAGATGACCCAAATCAGAGCCATTGCTCTCGAAATGACGCCTGATATTATATGTGTAACAGGATCTTGGACCCATTCTCTAATTCCAGACTCTGCCCTTCTCATAGACGACTTCGATTTTTACCGCCAAGACCGCAAGAATAGGTGTGGGGGTGGTTGTCTTCTTTATCTCAAATCCTACCTAAAGCACTCTCACTATTACCTGGATGTTTCCTCATTTATGGGACACTTCGGCTTTGCATCTGTTATTTTCTCACCGAAAAGATAGGCAATTATTGGCTGTATCTACAATCCCCCAAATTCTTTAGCCAGTGATGATACACAACACTGTGAAATCATTAAATTAAATTTGGAAGCTGATTTCGATGTTAAAATAAACACTGGCGATTATAACCCTCCTGAAATAGAATGGAATTCTAATAGCTGTCCATCTACATTAAAGCCCTTTCAAGATATTGTCAATTTTTCTAATTGGTCCCAACTGGTGCGCTCTCCAACAAAAGATAATCACATTTTAGATCTAATGTTTACCAATGACATTGCTCCACTTTTTGTTGTTTTAAAAAAGGACCTCATTTACAGTGACCACGTATTAATTCATTGTTGCTTACCGCTTGCCTTTTCAAAAAAGACCAGCGTCCTTCGGACTTACATGAACTACGACTGCGTAGATAACGACTTAATAAATAACTATATTAGATCTTTGGATTGGTGTGGCTTCCTCACTTGTAACGATGCAACCATTCCTCGTGAGGACACGTCCAATGTCCCCAAGGACATTCTAGAGTTTGTGCCACGTAGATATCTCAAGCCTAATTCTTCAGATTCTCTTGTTCCTAATTTTCTTTACAACAGACTAAAAATGTTGAGGCGACAGCTGCGTGACCCATCCACTAGTTCCTTAGCAGTTCATCTTAGAATCACAGAGATTTTGGAGATGGCCTCAAGGATGCGTCAAGCGCGCAACAGGCAAAGAGAATCAATTGCTCTCAGTGATTCGAACCCTTGCAAATCCGTCGCCAACATCTTCCGTCATCGGTCCTCCTCTAAGCGTGGTCACGAACTTCCACCGCTGCTACATGATAACGAAGTCTTCCTCATCGGTGACACTGACAAGGCGGAGCTGGTTAGTGCCTTCTTTGCAAAACCTCTTACAACCGAGTCCGATCTGGTCCCTTTCTTTCAATCACTTTCAGATAGGACACTGAGTACAATCGATGTCTCCTCAGATCTCATTAAGAATCACATAAGTCGTTTGAAATACTCACACTGCTCAGGAACGGACGGGATTCCGAATTCGAATATTAAACAAGCGTCCGACCTTCCCATATTGCTTAGCCATTTATTCTCTATTTATATTTCAAAAGGATTCTTTCCTGAAACATGGAAAACGTTAATCATCATTCCCGTCTTCAAGTCTGGATCTCAGTCCGATGTTAATAACTATCGGGACGTGCACAAAACGCCGTCTCTAGCAAAGCTTCTTGAAAGGACTATTTTCAATGAAATTCTTGACTTCTGTCTAATTAATCGGCTTCTGAGCTCTAGTCAGCATGAAGTTTTACCTGAACGATCCTGCGAAACATGTCACTTGGCTTTTCTTAATCTAACCACTTCTCTTCGTTATGAGCGGCAGTCAGTGGTAGTTATTTACTTTGATCTTAGGAAAGCCTTTGACAAGGTGCCTCATAGACGTCCTTTGGTAAAATTGGAAGCTCTCGGCATCCGGCCGCCTCTACTCGACTTCATCAGGTCCTATCTGTCCAACCGATATCAGAAAGTCATGGTCAGTAATAGCTACTCGACACCTCACCCGATCACGAGTGGCGTACTTCAAGGTACGGTTCTGGGTCCGCTATTCTACCTTCTGTACATCAATGATATTTGGACTGAACTCGGAAATTCGCAAACTTTTACTTGTGTCGATGACCTCAGGTGTGTTTACTCATACTCTTAGGACACCGCAAACGTTTGTGTTGAAAAAATTAATGCCGATTTACTACGCTTAAGCAGATGGGGTTCGACATGGCAGATGGAGTTTTCATCATCCAAGTGTAGTTTCATGTCTTTTGGTCCTACCAAACTTCTTGGTCCCATAATTTTTCAGAGTAACCCACTCTCAGAATGCCTCAGCATAAAGGCCCTAGGTCTAAGTTATACAAATAAGCTTGCTTTATCACCTCATGCAGATAGAATCTCTGCCATAGCTGCGCAGATATGTGGATTCATATCGCACAATATTTTCCTTCCGGAAATGAAGCTAAGAATTTATCAAATGTTTGTTCTTCCAGTCCTCGAATACTGCTGTCCTTTCTTCGGTTTAATGAACGCCTGCGACCCTAATAAATTCGAAAATGCCCAGAAGGTTTTCACACGGAATCTGTACTCTGACTCTCCGTCCGGTATTTCTTATACTCAGAGATGTCAGCTGGCGAACATTAAGTTTTTGTGGGTTAGAAGAAACGAAGCTAGGCTTTGCTTCCTTTTTCGCAACAACTCTACCTCTAATCTTCAGCTACTCATACTCTCATTCTAAGAGATCGGTCTTATGCCACGCGCAACAACTGCATTGTGATTCCACCGCCTATTTGTACTACATCTAATCGCTCCCTCTTCTTTGCCGTCAAATATGCCTTCCTTTAAATTAATCTTCTGCCTGAAATTAGATTATCGCATAATTTACTGGTACTCAAGTCGAAATTACGCAAACATCTTACACCGGAAAGCATAAAGGCACTGTTAACGGTCTCATTCCCGAACAGTCAGATTCTTGACTTCGAGAAGGGTCCTCCTGGGATTTAGTGGTAGATCAAGTAGCAGCCCTCAATTTTGTCATTAGAAACCCCTGTTTTGAATTGGTTTCTAAATCCACTGCTATCACTCCTCCCCCATAGTGACAATTTTCGCGGTTTTTGATTTCATCTCTCGCATTCCGACCTCATGCGGTCTGTCGTCGCTCACGGCGTAACCCTCAATATTCACCGTCTACTAGTAGTTTGGTCGTACCTCCCTTCCCCACTGCTCGATTGAGCTCGAAGCGTGCTGTGGCCGATCGCATCTGGGTTCCTCTCGTCTGGTCTCTTTGACGCGAATAGTCTCATGCGGCGTATCAATCCGGCCCATACAATGTCAATTGTGAATCCCGTATACAATACCACATGTAGGCCAGTCCTGTCTGACCCGCATACATACCCCTCAAGGCTGAGATTTATTGCTACCCTGACGATGACCGACAACAATCCGTTATATACCGCCACCTACAGGCCAGTCCTGCTCGCATATCTCTGTCATTATTTTTATTGACGGTTTTTTTCTCCTCTAAAATTAATCCAATCATTTTTAACTTTTTGTAAGGATATTTTTTACTCCCCACTTATCATGTTTCTAAATTGACTTCTAATTCAGAAACTATGAATTGCATTTTGTAAAGATTCGGCCTGCCTCGTCTAAAACTCGCATGTAACTTTATTTTAATTTGGTTTGATTTGACCCCGACGTGTCTGTAATAAAACATTATCTATCTATCTATCAATCTATAAGGAATTCCGGACGAAGATTCAGAGAACAGTTTCCGGTTGAAAACCTTCTGAACATTTTCGATTTTATTACGGTTGCAGGCGTTCATTTAGCCGAAGAAAGGACAGCAAGATTTGAGGACTGGAAGAACAAACATTTGATAAACTCTTAGCTTCATTTCCGGAAGAAAAATATTATGCGATATGAATCCACATATCTGCGCGCCTTTGGCAGAGATTCTATCTGCATGAGGTGATAAAGCAAGCTTATTTGTATAACGTAGACCTAGGTCCTTTATAGAACAATTGAAACTGATCTCAGAAATCTCAGCGAATGGAGTAGTCAGTGGCAGATGCCCTTTTCACCCGAAAAATGCCATCTCCTGATATTTGGCCCACAAAAACTTCCCTCCATAATATTCGAGGATAATGAAATAACAGAGGCCCAATCGGTAAAAGATTTAGGTCTCAGCTATACAAATACCCTTGATTTATCTCCCCACGTCCAACAAATATCACCGAAAGCCACTGCCTGTGTGGATTCATATGCAAAAATTTCACCTTAAATGCACTAAGAATTCAACTTTTCAAAATGTACGTTTTACCTCTCCTAGATTATTGTTCAATTTTCTTCGGCATAATGCCCTCAGACGGCCGAAAGAAACTAGAAGGCATTCAGAGACGTTTTACTAGATCTTTGTCTAGAAGTGATGGCATCCAGGGTTCATACTTAGAACTATATCATAAATACGGTCGTTGACCCCTCTGGATCAGAAGACTTCAAAATGGTCTAAACTTCCTATTCAAGGTCACCCACGACCAAGATATTCTCAAAATGAATTTAATTACAAACCAAAACGCCCCTAGAAACACCAGAAATAACGAGGATATTATAAGGATTCCCAAATTCACAAAGTCCCAACGGTCAAATTTCTACTCCATAAGATATGCCACTATCTGGAATTCTCTTCCAGGTTATATCCAGAAAAGTCGAACCCTAATCGAGTTTAAAATAAAAACTAAAAAATTCCTTTCAAATAACAATACACATTTATTTTTGAATAAGATAGGACATTTTTCAAGTCAATTCTTTGATATTGAATTTGGTCCAAAAGGGCTCTGATGATGCCAGCCGATTGAAAAATACCGGAACATAGCACTAAAAATAATCAAATTTATAAAAGATAGCATCATTGATAAACATAGAACACATAGTTATATTCTTTCTTTCCTCCCTTTCCCGTTTTCATCAGCTATGTCACAAGACACTAAATATCCCTTATAAAGCTAATAAAAATATACCCTTCGATAAAACCCTGCATATTAATCGTGCGTATGTCTATATTAAAGCCATATTAAACATATATAGAACTATATTAGGTCATAGTAAACAGTCGACCACTACTCCTATAATTTCACACTAACAAGAACAATATGATACATGATTCAATAGTATTTTGACAGCTTTGATTGTGACTTACCATTGAATGCTTCTTACTCCTGATATATATATTCATCTTTTCCAACTGTTAGTCCAGACAACGATGGTAAGCCTCCTGAAAAACACGTAGGAACTGTGTGACCGCCCCCTTACAGCTGGCCAGATAGACTGACAACCAGCACCTAGAGCACACCGAAATTTACCCAACGGGAAAATCATTTCAAGGTCAGGCCGATATCAAAGTTCTTCAATTGCCATGAAAGACATATTATTCATGTCCCCGAAAACTACCAAACTGCAAACTTCAATTTTTATATTGTACATATCGTTATTTTTTTGAAAATTTTGTTGTCATTTTCCCTTAGAACTGAGGTTTTTTCTAACTTAAAACAAACTCTCAATCCGCGCTCTTTTGGCTAACCAGACACTCGAAACAAATGAAGTCAAAGTGGAGTTAAAATTGACGAGTTTGTTTTAGGTTTTTTTCCTGAGTTCAAAGGGGACTGACAGTGCCCAAGGGGCGCTAGAATAAACTTATTCTATCTGTACTGTTGGCATAACCTGCCGTGGTATGTAAATTTACGCACAGGGACTGCCACCCGTACGCGATGCCTAAGGACGGACAAAGTCGAAACAAAACCATAACCATCGGAAGCGGATGGAAGCAGAGTGATATATCAGCCGTACTTACTCCAATATTGAACTCTTCGATATACCAAGTGCTGTCTTCGTTTCCTATGCCTTTTCAACCTACCAGGTTACGGGCGCGAATGCAAGGGGAACAAGAACGCATGCCCCAAGCCGTCCCACCACCTCCCTGTCGTAAACTCGGCGATGCAGCTCCGCGGTAGCGCAGGTGAGGACGGATGGGAGTCAATCGAAACTGTGGGTGGTCTCCGCAAGTGATCGCTGACTTACTCAACTGCAGCCGGCGGTGATTATAAGGACGGAGGGCCAACCGCCGGGGCCTAAAGGTAGGCGTACAGAATACCATCGTGTTTCATTCGGAACCCCGAAGAGAGAAAGAGCGCGATGTTGTAGGGGAAATGCGAACTTATAAATGTTACCGCTGAAGACACGCCAGGGCCATAGTGCGTTAACGCCGTAGTGCGAAAAAGTAGCGCCTACAGGGACTGGCTGCGTTGACAACGCGCCCGTGTTTGCAGCCCGAACCCGTTGAGGAAATGCACCCGGGTATTCGTGAGGAGGGGGCAGGCAACCGGTGCGTTTGCAGAGGAGATAGAGTAGCGATAGACGCCCTGTCTACGCTCTGGCTGCCCTGTCGTTCACGATCATGCGGAAATCCCTAAGTGGTCTCTCGGGTAAAGGGACAGAGGAGCACTCGTATCCTGTAGACACATTAAGGTCGTACCGTATGACGTGTCGCTTGATTGTGAAGTCGAACGGTAAACAGCAGGCTGACGCAAAAAGAAGAAAATAAAGAACGGAAGGGGTGAGGCTACGGAAAGGAATCCCGTCGAATAAATGGCTATACAAGCCGGATGTGCGCGTCATCGGTACGACCAGCAATCCCGTAACACTGTAAAGCGGAGACCCGCGGCTATCCGAACGGTCTTGAGTAAGCCATCTGTCCTGGGCTAGAAGTAGCAAGATTATGGTAGTACCCCGAAGAGTAGAACGAACAGAGTAAATCCAGCATGAGGATATGTTCGTCTATAGCTGTCGAACTATAATTATTATAAGTGTTTCCATCCCTCTTCCAGTCAAAACAGGCACGTCGGTTCAGCAAGAACAGTGCGATCCTAAGCAAAAGCCGTAAGCGCCTGCGGGGCGTGTTCAAACGGAAGATGGAATAACCATAACTAATCCCAAATGGATACCGTATTCCCTAGCTCGCTTACCAAACTGCACATTAGGAGCATAACGAGAATGTAATCACACATACTGAAATCAAACCAGTAAGAACAATTATTGTTTAAACGAGTGTGGCTGCGAACTGCGACCCCATCGCAGTGTCTGGTAAAGATTAGATATAAAATGTGATTATCTCTTGATGGAGAGCGCACCAGTTGAGAGAAGGTATAAAAACTGATAATATCTCGGGAGGGTTGGAATCTAGGTAGAGAGATGTTGGAAACCCAGTCTATTTCAGGAAGATAGGGATCCCCATTGGTCATTTTATCATCGAGGGCAGCTTCCACAACTAGTTTGAAGATTTCATAGAGTTGAGCATCATCACTGGCTGAAGGGTTTGGGGGGATTATAGATACAGCTAACAATTGCCTCCCTTTGTGGCAAGAGCATAGCAGATTCAAAGCAGAATTTTCCCGTGAATGAGGAGTCATCTAGGCAGTAGAGAGTGCTTTGGTGGGATCTCAGCTAAAGCGGGCAACTGTCCCCACACCAATTCGTGCGGTCTTGACGGTAGAAGTTAAAGTTATCTTCGGTAACGGATTAGTCAAGAGTAAAAAATGGACCTGGGGTTCTGTTATGTATAAAATATCAAGAGTTATTTCGAGAGCAATAAAGCAGATCCGGCATTTCATAATTTAATCTGTTTTGAGCAGCCTGACTACGATGGACGGTATTTGGAAAAAATTGGAAGTAGATAGGTAAGGTGTAAATTACTGTTATTTTGAGATTGGGCACTAATGAGTCAAAAATTATTGACATATGGGCAGTCAGCAAGAAATGTCTGAGCGGGACACCAAAAGGACGCAGGGATATCGTGCAGTTCAGTTTTTAATGGAAATTTAGGTGCCTAGAGTTTGAACTCCCTATTTGTTACAAGGAAGCGAAGTATGGCAAATGTTGAACACGGAAGTATCAAATGGCTACGGATATTTATAGAAACTGGGCAGATAAACGAATTCTTCCAAGTGCTAAAATCATTAACATTAGTAAATACACTGTACAGCAATGAACCCTCGCAATACTGTGCTGAAGAAGATTAATGCGACCTCAGTTATCTGAGGGAGACGAAGTGAATGTCAGCATTCTCATGCGGTGGACTTAAGACAAAATGTAAAATAAAACGTTATCAAAATATAGACTGTAATATTATAAGAATAGTAAATTATTAGAACGGAACGGTAAGATGATACCGGTTGGGCGACATTATGATGTGTAGAGGTATAGTGATCAAACTTGCGCTTAAAACCCTCAACGGATGTGGACATGACGAAATCCGCAGAGTGAGGGCATTTAAGGCCTCAACCACACTACTGGAGAGGAAGAATTTCCGTTTGTCCAGCCTGGTGCCAGTCACGTGTAGCTTAAGTGGATGACGTCAGATTTTAGTTGTGGGTGCTAATTCAAAGAAGTCTGCAGGTAAGAGACAGTAGTCCTGATCGCACAGGATGCGAAATGCTTGTATCAGGTCGCCTCTTGGCCATCTGTAACTCCGCGAAAATAGGTCGAGATCGTATAGCCGTGTCTCGTAGGGTAGTGAACTCTGTCCTCTAACAAGTTTGGCTGCACGCCTTTGGACATTCTCAAGGATGCTGAGGGTATTTAACGGCCCAGGGTTTTCCCGCTGGAATAGCAAACTCTGACTGTGACCCCACAAACATCCGGAGGACTTTAGCGAGTCAGTTCTCATCGAGGGTGGAGAAGGCCCGCTTTACAAGGTACAGGGCTGACATCGCGGATATGGCTACGGTGGAGTAGTGGAGAGACGGTTTAAATGAAGCCGCGCCCCAAGCACCCAAGTTCTTCAGGGCGTCTACCTACTGCAGTGGTACGCTGGTTAGGTGGTGAACTCTGCTGCTGTAAGATGGTCTCCAACGACTCGCAATATGTTGCACTTGGCAAAAGCCAATTCGTCGATCATTTCTCGATCCAGTTCAGGATTGCCTGAAAGCGCTCTTTGTCGAATTCAGTTCGGACGACGCTCTAAAGCTTAACATTATCAGAGAACATGGCAACATCACAATTCGGTCGCATTCGTTAACGTATATAATGAACAGGGTACGGTCAAGTACGGAGCCTTGAAAAACATCGCTTTCGACCATTACCTCTGCCGACTGCCTGTCACCGACGTGGACAATTGGAGAGCGACCGATCAAAAAGATTTCAGTCCACCTCAGAAGACTACCTATAATGCCTGTTCAGCTTCATTTGTACAGGAGGCGGTGCTAATGTAGTAAATTATCGGATGCTTTCCTAAAGTTGACACAGACTACGTGCACTGCATGTCCGCCCTCAACTGCACGGACCCAGCGTTCTAAGCAATAGAGTAGGTCTGTCGCACATGATCTACCTCGACGGAATCCGTTCTGGGTGCCGCATAGCGGATTTTGCTGGTCTGGGTAGCGCATTATTTCTCTCTCAATTATTTTTACATAATTTTGCAGCATACTGACGTGAGGCTGATTTGTCTGCAGTTGTTTACTGAGGCCCTGCTACCACCTTTATGCAGTAGAGCAATTCGTGCAACCTTCCAGTCTACAAAACTAGCGTGGTCAAGCCATACTGAGCACAATGACATTTTCTGTGCTCCAACTCGGACTACTTTGACGTAAATGTCACTCCATAGTTACTGTCTCTGAGGTTGCGCTGGAACTGTACGTACCCTATTTCTTTCTGCGTCTCTGGAATTTTATTTCTCGCGTGGAAATTTTTCAGAAGTCTGTCTCTCAGCGGAATTTGTTTTTCATCAAAATCTAACGGACTACAGAGTCCATTCACGTGCAGATATCGGCCTAGGGAAACAAATCGTTGACAGCCAGGAAGATCAGGAGTTATTCAGGGTTTACGATATTCTCAAAACGGCTGAGTCGCTCCTACATATATTTCATACCGTTCATATTTTTTCTCTACCGCGACTTTTTAAAAATAAACGCATTTTCGACCACTTGGTTTTGAATATTGCCATACTCCATCGTATACTCTCGAAAGCGCATATACACTTATGATCACATGAAGTTCATGGACACAGAGCAACTTTTTGGTAGTTCCACGACCAGGACCGGCATTATGTATGAAGGAGAGTCTATTGAGATGGCCTTGCAACCCAGGAGTAGCGCTCGCTCTTTTTACAGTTGCAACCAGGGTCCCGCAAAACTCGCTAAAGGCGAAATTACGGCAAATTCTGTTAGTAAGGAGGACGAGTCGTGCACTGGATGCTCCCATATTCTGCCGAAAGTCCAAAAACTCGAAAAAGAGCTGCCTGCTTTAAGGGGACTCGTACAAGCGAACGATGGTAGGCAAAACGCGGTTAACAGCGCTAGAGTTGGCAAGACAAAGGGAAAGGGCAAAACCATAAAACAGCCAAAGAACTAAGTTTGTTGAAAACCTCAGTGCAAGGACGATACCCTTGACGATGGGAAAGTAGCAACCGAGTCTCTTGTTTCTATGGAAGGCAACCAAAACGAACCATCAACTTCTCTCAGCCATTCCGCGTGTGCAATAGAACCCTCGGTTGGAGGTGAGGAAACAAGCTCGTGGCAAGGTGGAATGGGTGCACCACAACAGGAGTATAAAATCCCAGACGACTCCGGTAGATCTCCTGAGGTCTTCGGCTGACAAGGCCACCAGAAACAGAACAAATGAACCCCTTGATCGTCAGCACTGCGTAATCGTCCAGGGTTTATCGGGGTCGAATGCTCCTACCCCGAAGGAGAGGATTTCCGCTGACCTTGATATGCTTCAACACCTATTGAACAAAATGCTTAACTCCAATGAAAAGGTAACCATTCGCGCAGCATTCAGGTTTGGAAAGAAGGTGAGTGAACAATCGGAAACTGTGCGATCACGACCTCTGTAAATTGTTTGGGGCAGTAAAGAGGAGGCTAGTTTACCTCTATCTAGGAAAAGCAGCCTCCGAAACTCTTACAAGGAGGTTTTTTCAGCCGGACTATTCTCCAGCGGAACGTCTGAAACGCCGCGAATTAGTGATGGAGCTGAAGAGGAGACTTATAGCAGTAGAGAGCAACTTGGCTATGTTCAGGGTACGAGTGATGCACAGGAATGCGATGTTGCTTTGGGACCAGCCAGTCATCATGATGGCGGCAGCAACATAATATTGTCAAGCCCAAAACAAACCGAACGAAGCACTGTCCAATGTTGCAAAGTTAAATTCTTTTACACCAATGCACATAGTCTGTTTTCCAAGCTTGACGAACTGAGAATACAGGCAGCCGATACTCCTCCCGATGTTATAGCAATAACAGAAACGTGGCTATCAGAGAACGTGGGTGATTGCGAAGTAGCACTAACAGGATACCAATTGTTTAGGAGAGATAGGAGAGGCCGCCGGGGTGGAGGAGTTGCCATGTATGTCAAGAGCAACTTAACAGTGTGTAAGAGGACCGACAAGATTTCTGACGACACAGAGGCAATTTGGTTGACTATAAAGGCGTAGAAGTCTCACTCCCTCGAAGTCGTAACTTTCTACCGGCCCCCGTAGGCGGATCCCGACCCAAATAATTGTCTAATGGAAAGCATAAAAGAAATAGCCAGTCGACCAGACGTGCCTCTCATGGGGGATTTTAATGCACCCTGCATTCAAAGGAGCAATATGCACGCGATGTGCTCGAAGAATGCCTTTGATTACCGTCTACTAAAGGCAACCCTAGAAACTCTTCTCACGCAACGTGTCCTCTTTCTAACTGGAGCGCGTAGAGGGCAACAAGCCAAATGTCTGGACCTCGTCTTCACCAAAGATCCTGACAGTATAGAAGAGGTATACTTTTGTCAAATGGGAGATGAGGCATCACAATTAGACTAGGATGTTCTCTTCTCCGGAAACGTTAACGAGGAATGGAATTTATTCAAGCATCGGTTGCTGCATCTACTGAAGAGCCACTGTCAAAGCCTAGGATATCCAACCGCTCTCAGTGACTAACACGAGAACTCAAAAAGAAGATCAAAAAGAAAGGAGGGTTGTGAAGGAAATTTCGTGAAAACAACAACAATGCAGCGTTTAGAGAGTAAAAAGTTCAAAGAAATAAGTTGAAAAGCCTGCTTTTCAAGAGGCGACGGGATTTCGAGAGTAATTTGCTCCACTGAGTCGTTAAAAATCCGAAATTGCTCTAAAGCTATTTGCGGAAGAGCACACATAACAGGAATCCCATTCCTGTCATGAGGAATGCTGACGGTTTGGAGATATCGGACAGTACAAATAAAGATGAGCATTTTTCTCTATTTTTCCAATCCGTTTTCACAAGTGAAGCAGACTCTATTTCATCTAGTTCTGAGAAAATGGGGATCCCACTTTTGAAGATATTGTGTTTCGAGAAGTAGCGATTTTGGAAGAGCTAAAAAGCTTGAAGGAATGTCAATCTCCCGGTCCGGATGAGATCCCATCAAAGCTGCTCTTCGAGCTTGCCCAACAGCTAGCCAAGCCACTATCTTTGCTGTGCCATTAATCGTTTGATGCTGAAATCCTTCCCACAGACTGGAAGAGGGCCCACATTACATCCCTTTACAAAAGTGGTAGTCGTGCTTTTGCGACGAACTACAAACCCGTCAGTCTTACATCAGTCTGGTGCAATGTTATGGAGAAAACCGTATAAAAGAAATTGATGGCCTATTTGGAAACTAACAACCTCTTGTCCAATGCACAATACGGTTTCCGTAGGGAGAGATCATGTGTAACGAACTTACTATATACAATGCAAAGTTGGACAAGAGCACTGGACGTAAAACACACTGTGCATGTGGCCTATATTGATTTCCGGAAGGCGTTCGACAGTGTTCCGCATCAGCGTCTTCTGCACAAGTTGAGAGTCATGGACATCGGCGGCAAACTTCTCAAATGGATCTAAAATTTCCTCGTTGGCCGCTTCCAAATTGTCTGCGTAGAACAGCAGCAATCAAGGCGCACATTCATAGAGAGTGGAGTTCCACATGGCTCGGTGCTCGGATTAACCCTCTTCCTCTTCTTCATCAATGATTGTGTAGATGGGTGGGACTGTGATAGTGCCATGTTTGCAGATGACATAAAAATCTGGAAAGTCATCCAGAATGCTACCGATGGGACCATCTCCCAAAAAAATCTTTGTCGATTGGACGAGTGGTCCCGAAGATAGCTCTTGTCCTTCAATTTGAACAAATGTACCATACTGCGCCTCGGAAATTAGACCACTAGTAAGCGGCAATACCATCTAAACGGAGTGCCACTTCGAGAAGCAAAAACGCAGAAAGATCTCGGAGTTTGGGTTGCAGACAGCCTAAAGCCCCCTACACGATGTTGTAAGGCGGCCAAGGCCGCAACTTAAGTGATATATGCCATCAAGCGGGCATTCGCAGGTTTCGATAAAGACTGCTTCTCCAAAGTCTTCGGCACGTTTGTAAGGCCGCATCTCGAATATGCAATTCAGGCTTGGAGACCGTGGACGCATCAGGATTACAATCTGCTCGAAAGGGTACAGAGGCGAGCAACAAAATTAATAAGACGTCAGGGTGCACTGCCATACAAGATCCGCTTAACTAACTTTAATCTCTATTGTCTGAGTTATGGGCAGTTGCGCGGAGACTTGATACAAGCTTTCCGTATCGTGCGTGGCTTGGACTGCGCCCTTCGGTGCGCCGACTTCTTCCAACTCGCCACTACATCTAACCTCAGGGGACAGCCCTTCACGTTACGTGTGCCCAGGGTAGATTGAATGTGAGAAATTATTTCTTCTCCAACCGTGTCGTGGAACCGTGGAATAACCTGCCCGAGACGATTGTCATGTCTCAATCTGTGGCGACATTTAAATGTCGGCTTGACAGATATATGCTGCAGCAACAAGCGGACTATGTAACTTTGTAGCCATGAGACCAATGACCTATGTGAATCAATGTCTGCATTCACTTAATGTTGTAAATTCGTCACAATTTTGCTTATTATATCTATTTTGTATGTACAAATAGGGAGTTCAAAGGCGTAGGAATATTTCCCTCAAACACACTGACTGACTGACTGACTGAACAAATGGTCTGTTTCGAGCGAGCCTTGTAAGGGCATGAATGGGGGTTTATACAGTTCTCCAGCGAGTTCCTACAATAATTTGTTTGGTATGTCATTCGGATATCAGAATACGAAGAGATTTAGAATAGAGGTAAGCTAGTTGGTGGTAAACCAGGGGAGGAGGTAGTCTAGAACGAGGATAGAATCCAATGGGTAAGCTCAGGCAGCTATAAGAATTAAATTGTGGAAAACCAGGTCTGCGATGGAAGTCAAAGGAGTTAGAGTGACCTTCATAATAACTATTGGCCTTAATTGGTGGGAGCTCAAACTAGATTGAGTTTGGATGACTTAGGACAATTCACGTAGGAAATACTTACAGTTTGGGTAGTAGAGCTTTGGTTAGTAGTCGGTATGCGGAACAAAGAATTATTTGGAGTCAAAATTGGGGTTACGGAGTTTAGAGACGATCTCGGTTGTAAAGACATAGCAAATTTAAGAAAAGGCGGTATACCGCCAAGTGGAATTATGCTACCTTTCCTTTGGGCCGGTATCGGATTTAGTTTTGAACCAAATCGCTCATGAGGCATGCTTCAGGTGACTTAAATGGAGAAATCTTATGACCATGCTGAAATGACGAAACTATCGGTCTTGCTGATGCAGACTGATTTGCGGCCGTTCATGGAGAGCCACAAGGAGAGTTGAAAACGATAAGTGGGACTGCTGACAGTCAGAAGGCAAACAAAGGCGTTAAGCGGCTTAGATGGGAGGGGGGTGTAGGAGGAATTGGGTTCATGGACTGAATCCTCACGGCTACTTTATTATGACTGAATTGGTGAGCATCTGACTGAGCAGAAGAGAATTTATTATGAAGAATGAGGTCCAAATCTACGTTTTGTTTGGATTTGATTATGACGAAGGAAACATTTCGCGTTTTCCAAATATGCAGAAACACGATCTCAATGAGTAAAGATTGTATCAGCCTCGGTTGGTTCAAACAGCTCAACTAAAGTTAGGGGATTTTCGCTATGGAGTGGCAGGCGCCTGGCATATGCTGTGTTGTATTTGAGTTCACACGAGTACAGGAAAATAACCGCAACATCAACAGGCCGTGCAGACTATGACGTTTGCCCTTTACTATCCCTTTCTTTGAACTGATTTGCCGTACGTAATTTGACATTTACATGCCCAATATGCGCATTTGCAAGTCTTAAGTCTTCCGCATATAAATGCCCTTAAACTAAGGTTGATATGAGTATTAAATCACGAATATATAGGACATGGAAGTGGCAGTACAACTCTGTCATGAACTACTCCACTAGTAATAGGAGCTGCTTTTGAGAACATCTTTTAAATCCCTGCTACTAGAGATAGGATCTTAGGTTAAATATGTGAACAAGTCGAAAGAAGGGGTCGACCGAATCTCATAACTGGTTAGGTTTATTACGGTTGCTTGTGGGACATTGTCGAAAGTCTTTCCTTAATCGAAGTATGTCGTGGCTACTATGTTTTCATCGTCCATTTTGCTTGAAATGAATTTTAGGAAAGTGGTCTTTAAGGAGAGAAATGGCTTTTGATAAAAAAAGACATGTTTGGGAGTGGGTAAGTGTTTCGTATTTGCTAAGTAATATAGCAATTGGCTTTTCATTACTTTTTACAGGGTTCAAAAGCTTTCGGTTGTTTTATGAAGGTCACAGTAGCTTTTACTATTCAATGGCTTTCCGGTTTCAAATACTCGTGAAATTTTCGACTACTTACAAATATCTGGATAAATTGATGTTGACTTTAGTAATGAGAATAGTATATAGAGAAGAATTTGGGCATACGATGTTCCCTTCTCGATCGCGGAGGTCGCGTTCCAAAATACCCCGCGAAATTGAAGATCTGCGATACGAAATCCGCATGTTTTGAGGTTTTTGGATATTCCAAGTCCTTATAAACCCCGCACAATATAATATCAATTTTTGCAGAGTTATACAACTTAGACCCATTGATAACAGATTTTCTTACCGGGAGATCGCAAACCGTGTGCATTGAGGCCTCAAGATCAACCCCTACCCCCGTTCTAAGTGGTGTACCCCAGGGCTCCGTCTTAGGGCCGTTGCTATTCCTGGTTTACATTAACGACTGCGTCGACGACCTGGGATGCAGCACCATCATGTTTGCTGACGATGTTAAGCTGTGGAGACCCATCAGATCTGACGCAGACAGGTACGCGATTCAAGACAGTCTAAACCGTCTGAAGAGTTGGTCAGCTCGTTGGCTCCTTAATTTTAATGTGGACAAATGTGTGGTCCTGAGACTCCGCACCAAAAAGACCAGTAAGGAGCACGATTCCTTTCAATACGTCCTTGGTGGTCAGCCTCTTTCAAATGTTGTGGAACAAAAAGACCTCGGTGTCATAATGACCTCCTCGCTGAAACCATCACCACAGTGTCAAAGGGCAGCTAAAAGTGCGATAAGGATGTTATTTGCGCTGAGGCGAGGATTTGTGCAGATCGATAAAGAGCTATTCGGAAAAACCTATGGGGCATGCGTCCGGTCTCACTTAGAGCATGCAGTCCAGGCCTGGCGACCGTGGTTGAAGAAAGATTATCAACGACTGGAAAGGGTACATGCTATGGCTACGAAGACGGTCAAGAATCTTCATCATCTGCCTTACAAAACCAGGCTGACCGTACTAAATCTGTTTCCTCTAACTTACAGGCAACTGCTCGGCGATCTCATTCAAACCTACAGGATTGTCAGAGGTCGTGAGTGTGCCCTAGACTTTGATGAATTCTTCGAAATGGCCGGGACTGACCGTCTGCGTGGTCATCCCTTCAAACTGCAGAGGAAGCGGGCTCATTCGGACGTCCGATGGAACGCCTTCTCTCACAGGGTCATTGGGGCATGGAACGGACTACCTGATGCCGTCGTTCTTTCCGAAAATGTCAAATCCTGTAAGTTCAGACTAGATGCTCATTTGTTGAGAAACTACTGTAATATAATAATGATTGTTTTAGCGGCGGCAGTTTGCGCCTGGCTCACACTTGCCGCTAACTTTTTAACTTTCCGCATTTGCTGATGTAATTGATGACTTTATTTCTGTTTTCTGATATGAATAGGGAGCTCAAGGGCGACAGCCTCATTCCCTTAATAAACTGACTTAAACTGACTTATAATATTAGGTGTTTGGCTAAGTTAGTCGAGGTTATGCAAGTTAACAAACTTCTTTGTACTCTGCAGAAATATGTGTATTGCGTCTCATTATAAATTTGCGTTTATTACATGGCACACTTTTAGAGGCACTGCTAAAATATTTGTTCCAACAAACAGTTCAATATTTAAGGTTATATTGGAATGCGCTATGCTAACGTATTTACTCTTTTACATCAGATATATTATGGTTACTCCTGTTATATGAAATAGACTAGGCCAACCAACATAGGCAACGTGCACCAATTATATTAAGTTCTGTTGTTTGCAGAAGTATGTGAGTCGGCAAACAATCCACGACGCATAGTTAGATATGTTTGCGTACAAGATCCTCGATAGAATACAGCAACAAAAGTCATAGTACGACGTGTTAAGGCATTACTGTATATCACCTGTATTAGTAGGTGTGGACTTGATCGCTCACCGTTACCAGTACACATCTACATGACAACTAGGCCACGTTATACCCAGGTACTCAGAACGGTACCTTACCTGCCCCTGCGGAGTCCCTGACGATCACTAGCTGGTGTGCGCTGGAAGGCCATCCCGTTCAGAAAAGCCCCAGGCTAGCTGCAAGTGCCTAGGGGCCTGATCACAGGGGCGAGTGAGGTAACCGCCCCTCGAAAAATTGCTAAAACCTGTCAAGCCTAGCATAAATCACGCAGTGCCTTTCCTACTTTGCCATCAACAATCATTTTGCTGCTTGCTTTACATTAGCTGCAAACTTATTTTGGCAGTGCTTGCAAAATAGCAGTCAGCACAGTATTTTCATTATCATGTTTAGTGCTTTTAGATAAATCCTGGACCATCAGTCGACATTGAAGTGTGTGCGATAAACTAATGATTGTCTATGTTACCGCCCTACTTAAGTAGTCCAGTCCTTGTGAAAAAATTAAATGGAGGACAAAAAAGGCCTGCAAAAAGTCCATACCGCAGTGTGTTGCTGGAAAAAAGTACACTGGCCGCACTCCGTAGCCTGTTAAACTTCACTTGATCTATGGGCTGTTGACGAGAAATAAGTCCATACGAGGTCAAGGACAAGCAGCTGCTTTTAAATTTAAAGACAATAATAATAATAATAGTTCCTTGTTAAAGACCCGTCAGGTTCCCATCAAAGCAAGTTAAAATAAATTTACATGTGAGTTTTAGACGAGGTAGGCAGAATCTTTACAAAATGCAACTCATAGTTTCTGAATTTGTAGTCCATTGAGAAAAATGACTAGCGAGGGGTGGAAAAAACTCCATGCAAAAATTTAAAAATGACTGGATTAAGTTTACAGGAGAAAAGGCGGGCAGGACTGGTCTGTATGTGGCGGAATATAACGGAGTAAAATTGGACATAGTTAGGGCAGAAATAAATGTCAGCCTTGAGGGGTACGCATGCGGGTCAGACAGGACTGGCCTACATGTGGCATTGTATACGGGATTCACAATTGACATCGTATGGGCCGGATTGATACGCCACATGAGACTATTCGCGTCAAAGAGACCAGACGAGAGGAACCCAGATGCGATCGGCCACATTACGCTTCGAGCCCAGCCGAGCAGAGGGGAAGGGAGGTACGACCAAATCACTAGTAGACGGCGAATGCTGAAGGTTCCGCCGTGAGCGTCGACAGACCGCATGAGGTCGGAATGCGGGAGATGACATCAAAAACCGCAAAAATTGTCGCTATGGGGGAGGAGTGATAGCAGTGGATTTAGAAACCAATTCAAAACAGGGGTTTCTAATGATATAATTAAGAGTTACCACTTAATCTACCACTAAATCCCAGGAAGACTCTTCTCGAAGTCAAGAATCTGACTGTTCGGGAATGAGACCGTTAACAGTGCCTTTATGCTTTCCGGTGTAAGATGTTTGCGTAATTTCGACTTGAATACCAGTAACTTAGGCGATAATTTATTTTCAGGCGGAAGATTGTATCAAAGGAAGGCATATTTGGAAGCAAAGAAGAGGGAGCGCTTAGATGTAGTACAAAGAGACGGCGGAATCACCATGCAGGAGTTGCGCGTGGCATGAGACCGATCTCTCGGAGTGAGAGTGTCAACGAGCGGAAGACTGGAGCTAGAATTGATGCGAAAAAGGAAGCAAAGGCCAGCTTCGAGTCTTCTAACCCACAAAAATTTAATGTTCGCCAGCTGACATCTCTGAGTATAAAAAATACCGGACGAAGCATGAAAGAAGAGATTCCGGGTAAAAACCCTCTAAATATTTTCGATTTTATTACGGTCGCAGGCGTCCATTAAACCGAAGAAAGGACAGCAGGGTTTGAGGATTGGAAGAACAAACATTTGATAAAGTCTTAGTTTCATTTCTGGAATCCACATACCTGAGCGGCTTTGGCAGAGATTCTATCTGCATGAGGTGATAAAGCAAACTTATGTGTACAACTTAGACCTAGGTCCTTTATGGTGAGGCATTCTGAGAGTGGGTTATTCTGAAAAATTATGGGACCAGGCAGTTTGGTAGGACCAAAAGACATGAAGCTACACTTGGATGATGAAAACTCCATCTGCCATGTCGAACCCCATCTGCTTAAGCGTAGTAAATCGGCATTAATTTTTTCAACACAAACGTTTGCGGTGTCCTAAGAGTATGAGTAAACACACCTGAGGTCATCGACACAAGTAAAAGTTTGCGAATTTCCGAGTTCAGTCCAAATATCATTGATGTACAGAAGGTAGAATAGCGGACCCAGAACCGTACCTTGAAGTACGCCACTCGTGATCGGGTGAGGTGTCGAGTAGCTATTACTGACCATGACTTTCTGATATCGGTTGGACAGATAGGACCTGATGAAGTCGAGTAGAGGCGGCCGGATGCCGAGAGCTTCCAATTTTACCAAAGGACGTCTATGAGGCACCTTGTCAAAGGCTTTCCTAAGATCAAAGTAAATAACTACCACTGACTGCCGCTCATAACGAAGAGAAGTGGTTAGATTAAGAAAAGCCAAGTGACATGTTTCGCAGGATCGTTCAGGTAAAACTTCATGCTGACTAGAGCTCAGAAGCCGATTAATTAGACAGAAGTCAAGAATTTCATTGAAAATAGTCCTTTCAAGAAGCTTTGCTAGAGACGGCGTTTTGTGCACGTCCCGATAGTTATTAACATCGGACTGAGATCCAGACTTGAAGACGGGAATGATGATTAACGTTTTCCATGTTTCAGGAAAGAATCCTTTTGAAATATAAATAGAGAATAAATGGCTAAGCAATATGGGAATTTCGTGACCACGCTTAGAGGAGGACCGATGACGGAAGATGTTGGCGACGGATTTGCCAGGGTTCGAATCACTGAGAGCAAGTGATTCTCCTTGTCTGTCGTGCGCTTGGCGAATCCTTGAGGCCATCTCAAAAATCTCTGTGATTCTAAGATGAACTGATAAGGAACTAGTGGATGGGTCACGCAGCTGTCGCCTCAACATTTTTAGTCCGTTGTAAAGAAAATGAGGAACAAGAGAATCTGAAGAATTAGGATTAAGATATCTACGTGGCACAAACTCTAGAATGTCCTTGGAAACATTGGACATGACATCACGAAGAATGGTTGCATCGTTACAAGTGAGGAAGCCACACCAATCCAAAGATCTAATATAGTTATTTATTAAGTCGTTATCTACGCAGTCGTAGTTCATGTAAGTCCGAAGGACGCTTGTCTTTTTTGAAGAGGCAAGCGGTAAGCAACAATGAATAAATACGTGGTCACTATCAAAGAGCTTCTTTTTTAAAGCAACAAAAGATGGGCAAATTCATTGGTGAAGATTAGATCTAAAATGTGATTATCACTTGTTGGAGAGCGCACCAGTTGGGACCAATTAGAAAAATTGACAATATCTTGAAAGGGCTTTAATGTAGATGGACAGCTATTAGAAACCCATTCTATTTGAGTAAGGTTAAAATCCCCAGTGATTATTTTAACACCGAAAGCAGCTTCCAAAATTAATTTAACGTTTTCACTGAGTTGTGAATCATCACTGGCTAAAGAGTTTGGAGTATGTGGATACAGCCTTTTTTGCGGCGAGAAAATAATAGATGCAATGCAGAAGTGTCCCATGAATGAGGAGACATCCAGGTAATAGGGAGAGTGCTTGACGGTAAAAATCGAAGTCATCTATGAGAAGGGCAGTGTCAGGAACTAGAGAATGGGTCCAAGATTCTGTTACACACATAATATCAGGCGTCAGTTCGAGAGCGATAGCTCTGATTTCGGCCATCTTGTTTATAACAGACCTGGCATTCAATAATATAATATCTTATGTGTTTCGAGCAGCAAGGCTACTGTCGACGGTAGTTAAAAAAATTTGGATGCGGATATGTAATCTGTGAATCAATGACACTTGGAGAATAAGTACCGGTTAGTCTAGATATATTGACGTACGGGGAGTCATCAAGAGAATGCTGGTTATGAGACTTAAGCTATGTGGGGATATGGTTTTCGAACATTGAAATGATAGGGGAGTTACAACATGGATAGGCTTGTTGTTAATTAAATTGTGGAGGAAGGGGAGAAGGAGGGAGCCTAGAATGAAGGTAGAGGCCAGTAGGGGAGGGTAGGCAGCTATAGGAATGAAAGGGCGGGAAACCAGGGCCAGGTTAGAAGTCAAAGTGGGTTGGGTGACGTACCTGAGAGCAATTGGCTTTAAGTGGTGTGAAGCCTGAACTAGGTTGGGGCATAAATGATTTAGGGCAATTCATGTATGAATTATTTGCTGGATATATAGTAGGGCTTTGATAAGTAACCGGTACGCAGGACAGAGTATTATTTTGGGATATAATTTGAGCTGCACGGTTTGTAAACGACCTGGGCTGTAAAGATTTGGTAGATCTAAGCAAAGACGGCGTACTACTAAATGGAACTGTACTACCTTTCTTTTAGGTCGGAGTCTGATTCAGTTTTCGAGTTTCACCGTTCTGACGCCAAGCCACGGGTAACATAACTGTAGAGCTTGCGAGACCAATTTAGACAGAAGAAGTTATCGGTCTAACTGATGTAGACGGATATTCATGTGTCTCAGCGGGGCTATCCGGGGGATACGAAACGACATTTGGGGCTGCTGCAAGTTTAGGGGCAGGCAAATGCGTCAAGTGGTTTGAGTGAGATGGAGATGTAGGAGTAGGGGGAAGGAGTAAGTCAGATGTTGCAGGAGTAGGACAAGCTCAATCCTCACGGCCACATGTATTATGACCGAGTTGGTGAGCATTAGACTGAGAAGCAGTGGGTTTACGTGAAAAGAGAGACCCGATTCTACGTTCCATAGGAGTAGATCATGACAAAGGAAAAATGTTGCATTTTCCAGATACGCAGTGACACGATCTCGATGGGCAAAGTTTGTGTCAACCTCCATTGATGAAAATAATTTGACTAAGATGGGTGGATTTTGCTACGGGAGGACAAGCGTTTAGGACCGCATCTGGGTTCTTGTCGCCTCGAGACTGGTTGTCATCGTGCCCTTACCGAATGCGGTCCATCGGCGGTCTTGACAAAGCCTTCTATATTCGCCATATACTAGTAGTCTGGTCGTTCGGATGGACTCGGTTGAATGAAACTGACCGCATCGGCGTTCCTATCGGCTTGAGACTGGTTTTCAATTTCGGCACTTATTTTTCTTATTCAAGGCGATATAGGCCAGTCCTGACCGACCCGCCTACGTACCATTTTATGAAATCCGTTACACAATACCATATACAGCTGACATCTATTTCGGCCATGTTGATGTCGGGCTTTATTCCATTTTGTACCGCCACATGCAGGCCAGTCCTCCCTTTTTTTTCTGATGCTATTTTTCTGAGGGTTTTTTTTCTCCTGTTAAATTACTACAATCATTTTTAAATTTTGCTTTGGAGTTTTTTTTTCACCCCTCGTTTTTTTCATTTTCATTTTGCTTAACGGACTTCTAATCTCAAAAACTATGCATTGCACTTTGTGCAGATTTTGCCTACATCGTCTAAAATTTGCATGTAAATTTATTTTTACTTGCTTTGATGGGACCCCGACGGGTCTTTAATAAAATAATTGAATTAAATTGAATTGGATCGGCTATTTTGTAGATATAAACCACATGAATATAGGAAATTGGTCGCAACATCAATTGGCCGAGCAGATCGAGGAACATTTTTTGACTTAAAGTTGTAAGAACGCTTTTGTCTATCACTAGATTCACTGACGACCAGGTAAACAAGTGAGTCAAGACGCCTACATTCTTCAGAGGGACTATCGGAGATGTTCCCGTCGAATAAATTTCCAAGAATTGACAGCAAAGTGCAAAACTTTAGCATAAAGTCTTTGCAGTTGTCAAGTGCAGACAGAGTAATCTGCCGACCAGTTACAACGGGTGACGACTGACTAGTGATACCATCTGACTTTGATTTAGGTAAGCCTTCTGACTTAGGTTTAGTTAGGCCATGCTTTCTTACTGAGGCCGAGAGCTTACGCCGACCAGTGACTTTTGCTCTCATCTTGTCTCGAGGCAATTTGTGATTATGAAAACTTCTGGCAGACAAGTTGACTAAATTTCAGCTAGGGGCTAACGATGTAAAAATAAATTACTACAGTCAGAGAGAAATCGAATGCATAAAGTGAGAATTGCAGAGTGTGACTGGTGAACAACAGGCATAGACTAGCAGAAATCAAAGGAGATGGCAACAGGCTGTTCTAAATGAATAGGCCAGTATTCAAAAAAATGTAACCAAAAAACAAGGGCTAAAATCGTTAGGTCTCACAGAAAAACCACTTAAAATAATATCCTCCATTTATCTTCAAATTTACAACCAGCGGCTTGAAATTATTATCTTAGGTAGTTTTTTGGTATTATTTTAGATAATTTTTCTGAGAGACCTGACGATTTCAGCCTCTGTTTTATTGGTAAAATATCCTTAAATACAGGCCTATTCACTCAGAAAATCCTGTCGCCATCTCCTACTTGTGTTATGCCGGTCTGTGCCTTTTGATCACCAGTCGCACTGTGCAATTCGCATTTTGTACATTTGAGTTCTCTCTGAATGTGCAATTTATTTTTACATTGTTAGCCTCTAGCTGACATTCAGTCATCTTGACTGCCAGAAGTTTTCTTAATTAAAAATTGCCACGAGACAAGAAAAGAGTAAAAGTCACAGATCAGCGAAAGCTCTCGGCCTCTTTACGTAAGCATAGCTTAACTAAATCGAAGTCGGAAACCTAAACTAAATCAAATTTAGAAAGCCCACCTAAATCTAAGTCAGAAGGTATTAGTAGTCATTCGTCACCCGTTGTAACTAGTGGGCAGCTTAGTCTGTCTGCACTTTACAACTGGAATGATTTTATACCAAAGTTTGGCAATCCGATTTCAATTCTCGTAAAATTATTGGACGGGAACATCTCCGACATTTTCTCTGAAGAATGTAGGCGTCTTGACTCACTTGTTCACCTGGTTACCAGTGAATCATGTGAAAGATAAAAGAGTGCTTACAACCTTATGCTGAAAATTTTCCTCGATCTGCCCGGCCAATTGATGCTGCGACAAATTTCCTGTATTTATGTGGTTTCAACAACAAAATAGCCGATGCTGAAGATCAAAAATGGACAAAAAGGGCAGACAAAGGGGTCTTCCCTGTGGTCAACTGTGGTTTCAACTACAGAATAGTCGACGCTAAACGGCTGTCCTCCCGTAGCAAAAATCCGCCTGTTTTATTTAAGTTGTTTTCTTCAATCGAGGTGGACACAATATTTTCCCAAAGAGTTCGTGTCACTGTGTACGCGGAAAATGCAAAATTTTTCCTCTGCCACGACCTTGCTTCTATGGAACCTAGGATCAGTTCCCTCTTCTCATGTAAACCTGCTGCTCCTCAGTATAATGCTTACAAACTCGGTCATAACACAACTGGTCATGAGGATTCAGCTGATCCTACTCCTGTAACGTCTGACTCCCTCTTTTCCCCTACTCCTACATTTCCATCCTACTCAGGCAACTTGACACATTTACCTGCCCCTAAATTAGCATCAACAGCCCTTGTTGTCGTTTCTTAGCCTCCACATAGCCCGCCAAGGACGCATGAAAATCGTCTAGATCAGCTAGACCGACAGTTTCCCCAGTTTAACAAGGTCCTGCAAGCTCTACAGTTAAGTTACCCGTGGCTTAGCGTCAGAAGCGTGAAACTCCAAAACGGAATCAGACTCCGACCCAAAAGAAAGGTAGTACAGTTCCATTTAAGGGTACGCCACCTTCTCTTAGATCTACTAAGCCTTCACAGCCCAGCACGTCTACAAACCCGGGAGCTCCAACCTCATGCCGTTTGTCGACGCTCATGGCGGAACCCTCAGTATTCGCCGTCAACTAGTACTTTGGTCGTACCTCCCTTCCCCACTCCTCGGCTGGGCTCGAAGCTTTTTTGTGGCCGATCGCATCTGCGTACCCCACGTCTGGCCTCTTTGACGCGAATAGTCTCATCTGGCGTATCAATCCTGCCCTGAAGATGTCGATTCTAAATCGCCTATACAATATCGCATGCATGCCAGTCCTGTCCGACCCGCATACGTACCCCTGAAGGTTGACATTGATTTCTGCCCAGACGATGTCCGATTTTAATCAAGGCTGACATTTATTTCTGCCCTGACGATGCCTGATTTTAATCCTTTATATACCGCCACATGCAGGCCAGTCCTGTCCGCACTTTTCTGTTATTATTTTATTACAGAGGAGTTTTTCTTCTGCTGTAAAATTAATCCAATCATTTTTAAATCTTCATGCGGAGTTTATTTTCACCTCTCGCTAATCATCCTTCTTAACGGACTACAAATCCAGCAACTATGAATTGCATTTTGTAAAGATTCTGCCTACCTCGTCTAGAATTTGCATGTAAATTTATGTTTACTTGGTTTGATGGGACCCCGACGGGTCTTTAACGATAATAATAATAATAATTATTATAATTATAATTATAATTATAATTATTATAATTATTATTATTATTATTATTAAACCCTCAAGTAATTCTCTGTCCTGCGTACCGGTTACTTACCAATTTCGGGATACGCCTCCTTCTCTCAGATGTACCAAACCTTTACAGCCCGGCTCGCTTACAAACCCCACAGCGCCAATTACATCCCCAAATAATTCTCTGTCCTGCGTACCGGTTACTCACCAAAGCCCTCCTATATATCCAGCAAATACCTCATACGTGAATTGCCCTAAGTCATTTATCCCCACACCTAATTCAGGCTTCCCACCACTTAAGGCAAATTGCTCTCAGGTAAGTCAACCTAACTCCTTTGACTTCGAACTTAGACCTGGTTTCCCACCCTTTTATTCTTATAACTGCCTACCCTCGCCCACCAGCCACTACCTTCCTCCTCCCCTCCTCCACAATTTAAATGCCAACAAGCCTATTCCTGTTCTAACTCGCCTAACATTCTAATGCTCGAAAACTTTATTCCATATCCTTAAGGTCTTATGCTCAGCCTCATCTTGCTGACTCCCCCCACGTCAATAACCGTAGACTAACTGGTACTTATTCTCCAAGCATCATTAATTCACAATTTGCATATCCGATTTCTATTTGTTTTCTAAATACCGTCGACAATAGCCTTGCTGTTCGAAACACATTAGATATTATATTATTGAATACCAGGTCTGTTATAAACAAAATGGCCCAAATCCGAGCCATTGCTGTCGAAATTACGCCTGATATTATATGAATAACAGAATCTTGGACCCATTCGCTTATTCTTGCTTTTGCCCTTCTTTATTGCATTTTGTACAGATTCTACCTACCTCGTTTAAAATTCTATGTAAATTTACTTTTACTTGCTCTGCTGGGACCCCGCCGGGTATTAATAAAAAAATAAATTTAATTAATTTTAGATGACTTCGTCCAGATGATTCCTAGTCAAACGGAATTCAGAAAACTCGCCTACAGCTTCGATGGGTTAGGTGACAGCAAACTGACTTTATTCTCCTTATCTGCAATAAGAATTATTTAAGTTTTCATCGGGTCTAAACTTTCAATCCTGTAATTCGTCCGCGAAGTACTCGTCAATTTTCCTTCATACTTTCTTTTACCGCATTCTTCGTTTCCAAGCACCTTTTTCGTCCTTCCGCGGTCAAAATTGCAGTCAAAGTGCAGTCGAAATTGATGAGCTTGTTTTAGTTTTTTTTCGTGTGTTCAAAGGAGACTGACAGTGTCCAAGGGGTGCTATAATAAACCTATTCCATATATTGCTCCGTAATAACGCGCGCATTTATTTTAACACCCATACGATTGCGAAGAGTGCGTTAACCTTGGGACGCCGATACCTGACATATAAAAAAACGTTGAGGGCTTACAGGCCTTGACCCTTTGTAGTTTTGTCGATTACAAAATGGACTATTTTTACTGTTTAGGCTCCTTAACAGTAAATAAATATATTGTTTATCAAAAACTCTTGGGGCCATATCAAAATACCTAAAACTCGCATGTGCACATAATGATGATATGAAGGTCAATTTCCATACGGTAAGTCAGGCAAAGAAAAAATTTCAATGAGGGGAGTAATCATGGGCAAACGTCATGGTCTAAACAGTTAGTTGATGTTGCGTTTATTTTCCTGTACACGTGTGGAATCAAATATATGAAAGCATACGCCGAGTGCCTGTCATACCGTAGGAAAGTATTCCCCCTATGTTACTTTTGCTGTTTTCACCAATCGAGGCTGATTTAAGTTTTGCTCACTGATAGCTATTTTGCCATTGGCAGTAAAATAGAATACGTTAAAACATGATGTCCGATAAAGGGGGATGTTTGCGCCTGATACTCGGCAAATTTACTAATATCTTCAATTACGTAGACTATCCAAAGAACTCTTCACATATGAAGGTACATAAGTTTGAGATAGACGGCACTACCAACTGCGCACCAATGCCAAAAGCTTTCCCTGCGTACGTTTGTTTTCCTCAGGAAAAGCATTGCATATAAATTGAAATTATCTGGGAACTTTAAGAAGCCAATTACTGTTTTTCCACCAAAGCGAGCAGTTCTGGTGTAGCCTACAAACGCAAAATTAACCAAGCGAGTGGTTTGTGAACCCTAAAAGCAAGAAGTGGTTATAGTAATAGAAGAATGTTTCATATGCTGGCACTAAATTTACCTTATTTTCTGCGTGATTGTAAATGTTATCATGAGCAATTTGACATTTCGTCAGCGTTAAATGAGGTGATTTGCCTGCTAGGAGGTGAAGACATATGATCTCCAGTAAGTCATAGAAAATAAGGCTGCTCTACTTTTCAGAAAACGCAGCAGAACGCCGATGACTTCTTCATACCATTCCTTTGGAAGACCAGTTCATAGATGGTAATGCCACTTTTCCTTCAAATTATTTTTCAAAAGCGCCATCATCTACTGATCAGGTGCGTATTTTGCTTCTGATGCGCCAACATATCGGAGCATTCTCTGCAAAATTGGATAATGTGATAGAGAGCCTACGTAAGGTATAGGATCATCAGAGAATGTTGGAGACGAGGATGCTACAGTGGCCAACAACATCCAGTCATGTAGCTTCCCAGCTGCCGAGGAATCGGGTAACCCATCAATCATGTTCAACGGCTGAGTTCCGCCAGGCGACTGTCCGACTACTGGACGCTACTTTCCAAAACCGGCCGGTACGCAACCTAATCATTCGTTACCTCTTGCCATAGATCCTCTTCCTGAAATGCCTTGCTGGGCATGATTTTGAGGATTTCGTTAGTCAAATATTTTTTGCGCTGTTCGATGGTGAACTCGGCGGGTCAAAACTCTCCGAGGTTAAATTTGTTGTATTTGTCGTTACTGGCATTACTGCGATATTAAGAGGTCTACAGTGCAGTGGCTGGTGATATCAAAGAATTGACTTGAAAATATGGTATCTTATTTAAAATCAAATATCTGTTGTTATATAAAAGAAATATCTTAGTGTTTGTTTTATATGCTGTCAGATTTTGACTGTTTTGAACTGAATTTGGGAGGGCATTTCAGGCAGTCGCATATCTTAGGAAGCAGAAGTTTAATAGTTAGGACTTTTTGGACTTCAGAATTCTTAATAATAACTTCGCCATTTCCAGTGTTTTGGGGGAGATGCCTCGGTTTGCCAGACTTTTCGGAGAATATCTTGGTCATGTGTAAACTTTACTTGGAAATTAGGACCATTTCTGATTCTTCTGTTGCAGAGGGGCCAAAGAACGTTTTTATCACATAATTCTGAATATGGATCTTGGATACAAACAAAGATAACCCTGGCAGTGTAGGACGGTGAGATTTTTCTGCGATCCTCATAGAATTCCAAGTTTGTGTTTTGCTCGTTGCAACGCATAACTGTCGCGTGCTTGCAATTCTGGGAAAACGTTCTTGGTGACACACCCGTTGGATCATCGATGTGAGATCGCCTATCGTCGAGGGCCGCTGTGCATGTGCATTTCGGTCGGGATGGCGTCGGGTCTCGATGCCCTCCCATTGGATACCTGGGAGACGGCTTTGTCTGTTTCTGGAAGGAAAGGCAGATTGAAGGGAGATTGTAGATTAGCTTTTGAAGACTCTCATGGAGTAATCGATTCGGCGCAATAAAAATGGCGATTACTTCTGTAGCAATTGTTAAACGGTCAAGGCCGAAAAACAACGCGGTTCGTCTGATGTAGGGGACGTAAACTTCCTTCAGAGAAGCAGAGTTTTCATATTCCTGGGTTGTTTATTCCAAATAGCAATTGCATTTACAGAAAAGAACTGACGATATTTAACAGTATGTGTCAGAGGAATGAATAAGAAGACCTCACGGAGACTGTTACGTAGGGGGTGGACATGAAGTCCTAAAGTAGTGAGTGGGTTAAAGGTGCGATTATATAAAAGCTCAAATAGCAAAAATAGTGCCCTTTGTAATCTACGAAACCACAATGGACCAAAGCCTGTAAGCCGACAACGTTTTTGATATGACAAATGTCGGTGATCCAGAGCTAAGACTATCTTGGTAAAAAAAGTGTCGAACGGATTCTATTTTTCCGCTCAGTAGCACGCATGAGGTTAAATAAAAACGAACAGTATTCCAGGCCATGTCTAACGTACATGTCATAGAGGTGCATTCTAATGCCACTAGTTTACGAGTTTCGCAGTATAATCCCGGTCGTTCTACGTGCTTTGGAAACTATCAAGGCACAGTGCTCTGAAAGGTTGAGGCTCCTGGACTATGATACACCCAGATCCATAATAACCCCAGGAAAATTTATGGCGTGACATTCAATGCTTAGTCGAGGTTGGCGGTCGTCGTCAAGCACCATGACTGAGCACTTATGCCAAGAAAGAGAAAGGCGCAATTTGCGGCACCACTGGGCTAAAGCCTGTAGATCGCCCTTTAGGAGCTCAAGCACGATGTAACGATATGCCGGCTTATATCGATATGCAACTTTAAGATCATCGGCATACATAAAAGGCTTACCATTCTGAAATAAATCGGGTACATCATTAACGAAAAGGCAAAATAAAAGCGGGCCGAGTACACTACCCTGAATGACGCCACTCCTCACACGTGTGGGGTTGGAGATGGTATTGGAAATCTTAACTCGTTGTGTACGAGTGCCCAGAAAAGAGGATATAAAATTCAAAAGTTTGCCACCAATTCCGAAAGAGGACAGTTTCAAGAGCAGAAGAGCATGGTCAACACGATCAAAAGCCTTAGTGAAATCGAAATATACAGTGTAAAGTGCAAAACCATGGTCCCTAGATTGGAGAACATAGTCAAAGAAAGAGATTTGACAGGTGTCACAAGATCGAGCTTTGAGGAATCCATGCTGAGCAGCACTCAGCAAGTTATTCTCTTTTACGTGACATATCAATGTCTCTCAGGTCTTCGAAACTGTGGGGAGTGTGTTTATTGGCCGAAGGTCATCAAATGACGTAGATTGGCCATGCTTGGGAATGGAAAAAATGTGTGATTCCTTCCACAAGTTAGGATAAGTTTCACTTTCAAGAGCGAGATTAAATATCTTGCATAAGGTGAATGGGAAAATCGTATTTTTGTCGGCGTTTAAAATGCTTACTGGGACACCATCAGGGCCTGGATTATAAGATTGACGAAAACGACGAATCGCAACAGTCACATCCCACAGAGTGAAAGTTTTAGTTTCTAGAACTGCCCAGGTAAATGGCTGGATGGTCGGAAGAGGAGTGGTCGAGTACTCAATGATCGTTTTGGACAGGAAAGCATTGAAGCTATCAGCAGCTAATTGGGAATCAACAATAAAATTTTCAGGAGCGTCTTGCAGGGTGGGATGCTGCGTCTTTGAGCGTGTACTTATCGGGAGAAAAGTTTTGAAGCCTTTAACAAACGGTTTCAATGGAATCGGAACTTTTCACTAGCTGTTTTGATTCAGACAATCTATTAGCTCGATCGAAAGTATCACAGATCAAGGGCAGAACAGAAACATCGTTCTGAAGATGGAAACGACGATAAAGCCTGTGCAATCTGCGACGAAAGGGTAAGGGTAGGAAAATCTCATCCCCGACATTAATAATTTTCTTACGGGGGACAAAACGAGAAATAAGCGGATTCAAAATTTCGTACAGATTTGCAGTGCAAACATTTACATCCGAACTAAGGAAGAAATCAGTCTAGTCGGAGGAAGTAAGGTGTGTTACTAATTCGATCGAACGAGTTGATCGGAAATCGCGGAAGAAGCTATACCTTGGGGTAGACGTTTTGTCAGCCTCGAGTTTCAACGTTGAAACAACTATGTCATGGTCTGAGCCCCCGAGTGTGCCAAGGGATGACAGTGACGAAGGCATGCAGCCTCTACAGAAAATAAGGTGAAGCACACTTGATCATCGGGTGGGAAAATCGACAACTGGACTCCATATCCCAACATCCACAGCCTCAAGAATGTCTTCGAACCTTCTGTAGCCTGAAGGCGGAGACCAGCGGACTTTAGGGAGATACTTAAAGCTTGAGTCGGCCGCAGCATGAAATGCCTGTGAGGGTAAACGATCAAAATTGTCGTTGGCGTTGGGAGGGCGATAGATACAGCCAACGAGTAAGGAGAACTTATTTTTAGAGCAACCTGCAGCCAGCAGCTGTCTTCTACTGCGGAGAAATTCGGGAGGTTCAGAGGCGGAAACGTAAATGTTTTCTTGACGCAGACGCAACTGCCCGCACCACGGCTATCTCTGCGATCATTTCAAATGCAATTATATCCTAGAAGAGAGAGTTCGGAGTCAGCCACGGAGGCTGATGCCCACGTCTCTGTTACAAAAGCAATATCTGGACGATGGTCGAACACCATAGTCTGAAGCAAAGGCATCTTATTAAGCAAGGATCTGGCATTTAGAACTAAAAGTTTGAAGGGAAAGGCTGTTTGTTTCTGAGGGAGGTGGGTTACGTCGTCCAGCGCTTTGCTGCCCACGGAACACACGGTCCGGCTGTACCCATTCGGTTCTGCAAAAGATTTTGTGGCATCTAAATGTTCTGACGTGGATAAAAAGGGATAGGACTTGGGGGAGGAAGTGACGGGCAGGGACGCTGGTAACGATTGTTAGCCAACTCATTTTCAGCCGGAAATCCACGGGCCAAATACTGCGACGTATTCCCGCCGGGACGAAACTGAGGATCGGATGAGTTAACTGACCCAGTATGGATATTAGCATGAGGAATGCATTGGCAAAACGGCCGTGGAGAAACATGTTGTGGGGTGGGGGACACATTGCTTGCATTGGAGCAAGAGTTCTATTAAAAGGCGGGAATAAATAAATAAATAAATTTTATTTAATGCCAGTTTACAGGCATTGTCAAAGGAATGTCGGCATATTTGGCCTGACCGTCCCGAAATGAGGGGTGTGGCAGTTGGAAACACGCTACGTTTTGAGTCGGGGTGTTTGAGGCATTGTTGGCCAATTGTGGAGGAATAGGTTTTATACTGGAGCTAGATTTACCCGGTGTTTTAATGGCTGAGACGGCAATTGGATGAGCCTTTGACTTAGGCACATGCTTAGGCTTGCTAGGGGTTGCTGGGGGGAGGGGGGTCGGTAGAGGCGTGTTTACACCAGGCGTGTTGGTGTGCTTAAAGATTTCTGCACAAAGAGTAGTCAAATTCCCTACGGAATTGACTATGTCGTGACATGCAGAGGCGGCAGATGGTGTTCTAGAAGACTTATTCAAACTGACAATATGTGTCTTAATCTCGGTGTTGGTTTCTGACAATTTCAATTGGTTCAATCTTCGCTGCAATGGTGTGAGGTCTGGCGAAAAGAAGCAGTGCCATTTACGGCAGCATTCTCTAGCTACCTCCTTCCTCGACAAGATAAAATCGACTTCTATCAAGGAGAAAAGGATAACTAGTATTGGCGCATTACGACTGACCGAGTGCAGTCTTTTAGCTTGTGCGACACTGAAACCCAAACCACAACATTGCAGGAACAAATGCGCTTCCTCTATAGCAGATAAGTGACTCGAAATGTCTCGCAGTAAAAAATTATGTCTGCGTTTTATTCTCTCCTCAGTTTCAGAACTTATTACTCCAATAACTATAAACGCCTGTTCAATGACGTTTCCAGAAGTGCTGCTTATAACGCCTTATATCAACTGATCGAGTATTTCGTCTGCTGATGTTCTATTACGACTAGCGGAGGCGTAGTTTTAGACGATTAAGGGATCAAGAGGTTCTACTTGGACTACAAACATTTTTGAGTTAACCATATCTGTAGAAGGCGACGAACATATGCTGGCACCTGCTGTGTCTTCGGTCAGGATTCTAGCACCCAGAGACGGTGGGAAGACCGCAAGCTTTCGTCTTTTATCACGTGCTCAGCGGGACATTACAGACTAGATAAGTTTTCGGTTGCAGTACAAGGAACAAAACGTTGCTAACGTAAAGTAAAACGCATTCAGTAGCGAATACTACTGTTATTTTACTACAAAAACAAGAAAGAGATAGCCTGACACGGAGTCATTAAAAAGGCACGTCACAAAATACGGCTACTTTGCCAGACTGTCTAAAAAAACTGGAAAACACTATACCCAGTAGTGAAAGGCGACTTATGAAAAGGACTCAAGTAAAATACAGGCATTAATTGCTTAAGAATATCAAAGTATAGGCAAATCTTTGCTTATCTTATGCTGACAGAATTACAGCCAAGTCTGCCCAGATTTGTGGCTTTATTTCTTACAATTTCATTCTTCCTTAAATTAAATTATGACTCTATCTATGTTTGTACTTCCCATTCTCGAGTATTGCTGCGCATTCTTGGGTTTGATGAACGAGGCTTGTCGTTTAAAATTTGAAAATTTCCAATGTCGTTGTACTAGAAAACGTTTAGACAGGGATCATTCAGATATCTCCTACTCAGCTCAATGCCAGCTAATTAACCTAAAATTTTCATGGGTTAGAACACTAGAAGCAGGCTTCTGTCTCCTCTTTCGCATTAATAATAGTTCAAATCTTCCTAGGTTTTCAGCACTCACCCCTAGTAGTCGTCCATACAATATGCGCAACTCCTCCCTGAGTATACCCTCTCCTGCTTCCTCCAAGTCGAAGCGCTCTCTTTTTCTCGCTTCCAGATATACTTTCCTCTGGAATAACCTTCAAATAAATATAAAATATTCAGATAATCTACATACTTTTAAGAGAAGGCTACGCATTTATCTAAATACTGACTCGGTTCTACTTTTCTTTTTTCATCCTTCCCGGACAACTTTCTCTATTACACCAGAGAAATGGCCACCGCGAATTTAGGACGCCGCCATTAAATTTCCTTATCTTCTCACATTGTCTTCTTTTGTGTTTAGTATCGCTTTCTTGGGTCCCTCATCAGAAATGCCAATTTTATGATTTTTCTGTTCATACATCATGCCATCACAGAATGCGCTCTATCGACGCTCTTGGCGGAACCTTCTGTATTTGCCATACACTAGTAGTCTGGTCGCATCTCCCTTGTCCCCTCCTCGGCTAGATTAGGCCGAATGTAACCGATCGCATCTGGATTCCCATCTCCTCGAGACTGGTTTTCTATTCGTCACTTTGACATGAATGGCCTCATCTGACATATGAATTCTGCCTTGATGATGCCCGTTTCGGACCATTTACTCAATACCACATTCAGGCAAGCCTTCATTTACCCGCATACTTACCCCTTTATGATGTCCGTAATACACTGCCATACACGGGCCGGCCCTGCCTGCTTTTTATACATTTGGGAGCTAGTGTCTTTTTCTCCTATAGTTCTAACCCAGTCATGCTCATTTTGCTTATATGTTCGGAGTTTTGTTTTCACTGCTCGCTCATTATTCTTCCTAACAGGCTACTTATTCAATAACTATGAATTAGGTATTGTATAAATTCTGTATACCTCGTCTAAAATTCTAAAATTTATGTAAAAATTATTCTTGCTATGAACGGACCCACCACGGGTCTTGAATAAAAGCCATTATTATTATTATTATTATTATTATTATTATTATTATTATTATTATTATTATTATTACCCATTTCAACAAGACTTATGTTGGCCGTACTCCGCGACCATGTGGGACAAGAAGGCACGTTGATCGGATATTTTATTGGAAAATGTAACAGAAACGTCATCCAAAGCCGATGATTTAGTAGGCTGTAGCGCTCCCGGAAGTTTCCGCGCCAGGCTTATTCTTCTATTACCTTGCCAGAAGACATCAGCGACATAGGGCAAATACTCATCCATCCCCATACGCACTTATCACAATAATAATTGTACTCAAGTAGCATAATTGCACATAACTAAAGTCAAGGCGGATGGATGCCTGGCACGAAAAACTCCTAGCGATTAAGTATGGGGATTTTCGGGTGAGTCGGGTTCCTGCTCGTGCCTTGCAACTGGCAACACAGGATTCACTGGTGGTACATAGTTGTGTCTAGCGTCGGCTTGGATGGCAGCTGTGGTCCTAGGGACTGGTGGTACTGACAACGCAGGGGAGACCAGGTGCTAATGACTTAAGTGCAAATGGTCGTGAGGGTGTGGGAAGTCGGAGCTTGCTCATCTTAAACGGGAGTAATTGTTTAACTTCGCCGGCCTGCTAACATATTGAATATAGGAATTGTAAACAAATTACCCAGATGCCTTTTACAATTCCATTTGTCAAAACGCGCGGTCTAACATCTGGACTTTGGACACAACCTCGCTTCAAAACATTAGTAATATATAAGGACGGTACTAAAATAGTTAACAAAGAAATTCTCAGAGATCTGAGTACGTAAACGACTACAAGTTTATTCTCGTCAAAATATTGTAAGACGGTGGTCCGGAAGGCAAACAGTACTTACCGGTAGGTTGGACTACATTTAAAATATTTTCTGTTGAAATATTCGGAAGAACTTTCCGGATGTTTATAAGACCCAAACTTGAATATAAAGTGCCAGAGAATACATTATGAAAGAGGAAGAATAGTGACGTTATAGAACAGGTGCAACGCAGATAAACGAGTATATTCGATTAAATTAGGTACCCATCCTACCACGATAGGTTGAGTGCACTTGACTTCTTCCATTTAACTTAAAATGCAATTAATCCGTAATCTGCTATGAACATTCCGATGAGCTGTGGCCACAATTTCTTGAGCCTCCACCCACCAGGAGCTTCACTTTCAACATTACCACCGAAACCGACTCTGACGCTCCCGACCTATCCTGCCAACACCCATCCCACATATTCACCTCACATATTGGCTTGGTCATTTCCTTGCACATCAATCCACAGACACTGTCTAAGACGCAGACACACACACCACAGATACACTCACCTCAAATACCCGCATTGTCCTTGAACATTCAGACTCTGCATGTGCCTACTAGGTGCATCCACAAAAACCCGCGAGAGACCATCGCCGGCCATGCCACACCATCACATCTTTCCCCACCAGCGCCTACGACACACATCAACATCACTCATCGCCACACAACGCAAGCATGCTCACGCAAGCGGGAAGTGTGCTTCTCGGATCTTTCTCCACTTGACGGCCTCTTCTTAACGTAACCGCTGACACTCTTGCGCATGTGAAGGATCTGTGTGTGTGTGTGTGTTAACGAGCGGTGCCTCTCAGTCGATGACTGAATGGTTACCCGGTCTTTGGAGAGTGCTGGCCAAAGCTAAATGCTAGGCTGCGTCTCACCCTTGTGGACTTTAATAACTCTGCCAATAGATGCAAAGAGACGAGTCCTCGGAGGCATTCGTGAAGAAGGAGACACGGTCGCTGGGACAAGAGCTTTATTCGTCTTACGTTTCGGATTCCCGCGAACCCATTAGAGGGGCAACAGCACATACGGTTTGTTGATGCACAAGAGGCTGCAGTATTTATAGGATGCAGTTGTCATGATACCGCATCTCTATGAATATTCACGGCCCTCCCCCACTTCACCAGGGATCATTGCACATTGCGTAATGACTGTTAAATAGCCGACATTCGAGTCGTTAATTGCTGCATTTTTATCACCTGTGCTGGATGTCGACGCGACGATTGCTCGACCATCTGACTCACCAACTCTAGAGTTGGACATAGTGTTCACTATGCGTCCCCCGCGTGACTCATAAAACCGCCTAGGCAAAGTCCCAGCACCGAGCATGGAGGGGGAGGTTCGTTGCTTTTGTTTATGAACTGGGGGCCAGTGAGCCATAACTTAAGGCAAAGGTGAATCCGCTGGTTTCAAATTTGAAGGTAAGTGAAGGATATTATTTTAAGTGGTTTTTCTGTGAGACCGAACGATTTTAGCCCCTGTTTTTTGGTTACATTTTCTTAAATACAGGCCTATTCACTCAGAACAGCCTGTTGCCATCTTCTTTTTTGAATTCTGATGGTCTGTGCCTGCTGACCGCCAGTCGCAATCGGAAATCCCCATTTTGTGCATTCGATTTCTCTCAAACTGTGCAATTTATTTTTACATCGTTAGCCTCTATATGAAATTCACTCAACTGCCTGCCAGAAGTATTCTTAATTAAAACTTGCTTCGAGACAAGATGAGAGTGGAAGTCAAAGGTCGGCGTAAGTTCATAGCCTCTGGATATAAGCATAGCTTAATTAAATCTAAATCAGAAGGCTTAACTAAATCTAATTCAGAAAGATTAACTAAATCTAATTCAGCAAATATAACTAGTCAGTCATTACCCGTTGTAACTTGTAGGCCGTTTAATCTGTCTGCACTTGACAACTGCCAAGATTTAATGCTTAAGTTTGGCAATCTGTTGTCAATTCTTGGAGTACTATTCGAAGGGAAAATCTCTGATATTCCCTCCGTAGAATGTAGGCAACTGGACTCAATTGTTCACATGATTACCAGTGAATACAGTGATAGACAAAGGCGTGCTTACAGCATTTAGTAAAAAACTGTTCCTCGATCTGCTCGGCCACTTGAAGTTGTGACAAATTACCTGTATTCATGTGGCTTCAACTACAAAATACCCGATGCTAAACGCTTGTCCACCCGTAGCAAAACTCGGACTGATTTATTTAGGTTGTTTTCACCAATCGAGGTCGACTCAATATTTGCCCATCCAGAGCGTGTCACTGCGCACCTGGAGAATGCAAAATTTCTCCTTTGTCATGAGTTTACTCCCATAAAGCGTAGAATCGGGTCCCTCTACTCACGTAAACCCACTGCTTCTCAGTCTTATGCTCACCAACTCCGTCATAATACAACTGACCGTGAGGATTCAGCTGATCCTAACCCTGCAACATCTGACTTCCTCCTTCCCATTCTCCTGCATCTCCCTCTCACTCAGGCCACTTGACACATTCGTCTGCCCTGAAATTAGCAGTGGCAGTCCCAGCTGTCGTTCCGTATCCCCTAGATAGCCAGGCTGGGATACATGAAAATTCGTCTACATCAGCTAGACCGATAACTTCCCATGTTTAAATGTGTGCTGCAAGCTCTACAGTTAAGTCAACCGTGGCTTTGCGTCAGGATGGTGAAACTTCAAAACTGAATCAGACTCCGACCCAAAAGAAGGGTAGTACAGTTCCATTTCGGGTACGCCGTCTTCGCTTAGAGCTACCAAGCCTTTACAGCCCAGCTTGTTTACAAACCCCGCAGCTCCAATTATATCCCCAAATAATTCTCTGTCCTGCGTACCGGTTACTCACCAAAGCCCTCCTATATATCCAGCAAATAATTTATACGTGAATTGCCCTAAGTCATTTATCCCCCAACCCAGTTCAGGCTTCCCACCACTTAAGCCAAACTGCTCTCAGGTAAGTCAATCTACCTCCTTTGACTTCCAACCTAGACCTGGTTTTCCACGATTTAATTCTTATAGCTGCCTACCCCCCACTAGCCTCTACTTTCCTTCTAGGCTCCCTCCTTCTCCTCTTCCTGCACAACTTAATTAGCAACAAACCTATCCATGTTCTAACTCCGCTAGCATTCCAATGCTCGAAAACTATATCCCCACATCCTTTAGGTCTCTTGCTCAGCCTTTTCTTAATGACTCCCCGAACGTCAATAACTCTAGACTAACCGGTACTTATTCTCCAAGTGTCATTGATTCACAGATTACATATCCGCATCCAAATTATTTTAAAAATCGTCAACAGTAGCCTTGCTGCTCGAAACAAATTAGATATTATATTATTGAATGCCAGGTCTGTTATAAACAAGATGGCCCAAATCAGAGCCATCGCTCTCGAAATGACGCCTGATATTATGTGTGTAACATAATCTTGGACCCACTCTCTAATTCCTGACACTGCCCTTCTCATAGATGACTTCGATTTTTACCGTCAAGACCGCACGACTAGGCGTGGGGACGGTTGTCTTCTTTATCTTAAATCCTACCTAAAGCACTCTCCCTATTACTTGGATGTTTCCTCATTCACGGGAAACTTCTGCTTTGCATCTGCTATTCTCTCGCCGCAAAGAAAAGCTGTATCCACAATCCCCCCAAACTCTACAGCCAATGATGGTTCACAACTCCGTGAAATCCTTAAATTATTTTTGGAAGAGGCTTTCGATATTAAAATAATCACTCGGGATTTTAACTTTCTGAAATAGACCGGCCTCTCGATATCTGTCCACCTAGATTCCAACCCTTTCAAGATATTGTCAATTTTTCTGCCTGGTAACAATTGATGCGCTCTCCAACAAGAGATAATCACATTTTAAATCTAATCTTTACCAATGACATTGCTCCTCTTCTTGTTGATTTCAAAAAGAACCTCTTTGATAGTGACCACGTATTTATACATTGTTGCCTACCGCTTGCCTTTTCAAAAAAGACCAGCACCGTTCGGACCAACACATATTACGATTGCGTAGATAACAACTTAATAAATAACTATATTAGATCTGCCGCGCAGTTTGAATTTTGAGTTGCAAGACGGAAGTTTTTAAATCGAGTCTCTTCGCTGAAAACGACTGTCGTTCACCAAAACGTGGATTATAAAACGCCTTTCTGACAACGATCCTCCAGCTATCGCCATCGATACTCCTATCGTTCGATCAGAACAAACTTCACCAAAAACGGTCTATCTGTCGGAAATCTCGGCTTGTCTACAGGGCCTACCCATCCAATACACCGTCTCAAATTGCTCACAGAAGTTAGGAGCAACATCTACGATAAGGCTGAGTCGTTATTTCTACACTGCTTGCTGTGCTGCTTAAATTCGGACAACTCGAGTTGTCTCACTTTACCATAGATTTACCTGAAAAAAGCGTTCCCTGGAAATTTTCGGCGTATCCAGCATAAGCATAGGCACTGTCCACAGTTGCGCCTTAAGAAATAGCTTGTAATTCCTGCAGATTTGTCCGTTTTGCATAAGTCCACTACATAATGACGATTTGCGCAGTCACACAAAATAATACGCTGCATGACGGAGACGAACCACCGACCATCGGCATCTCAGTCGCGCACGCTAACCCCTCGGCCACCGCGGCACGACGGCGGGCGATGTCGCAAAGTTTACTTGATAGTAAATGCGTGCCGCATACCGATCGATTTTGCAGTGGATGCGAGATATTGGCCGGCAAAATCAACCGTCTTGAGGAAGAGATGGAAAAGATGAAAACCCTTCTACAATGTAAACTAGACACACTTGACGATGCGAATGTACCTGTTGGACGAATAACTAGAAGTAGGGCCAAAGGACGTCGCACAAAAAATACGCCATCAACACCTTCTGCAGCTGTCACGGCACACCCAGCACAAACACATAAAATACAAGACGACAACAACCAGCGAAGCAACGATAAAAAACCAGAGGAAAAAAAGAAATCGTGCAGCAAAAAGGTCGAAGGACATGAACAGCAGATTCCGAGGAATGCCTCCGAAGAACCGGAACCAGGGACGTCGGCGTCCGTGTCGCCCATCACGGGAAATGACATGGGTCCTAAAACCCTCAACCTATCGCAAAAAACTTCCGACTTTGATGAAAATGCCAACAAAACAGAGACGAATGAGGATATTAATCGACTGCAGCTTATATCCTCGTCAGATCATGGCAACCACATATTGCCTATGTCGGAGCACGAAACCACTGTGTTCTCGAGAGTGTCGCCGGTCAGAGGACAATGTCTGATTATTCAGGGACTTCCCGAATCCACAGCTGGTGCCTCCAAAGAGCGGGTCTCGGCAGACCTGAAACTCTTCCAATGCCTACTCAACGAACTTCTGCGCCCCAATGAGGAAGTTTCGGTTCT
>CACRXP010000198.1:344762-369326 GCA_902702965.1 Spirometra erinaceieuropaei | reverse complement strand
CGTGGTGTTCACCGAACACCGGCTATAGCTAAAATCCTCGAGAAAATAGTATATAACCAATTGCTAGACCATCTCATGAACGCCAACCTCATTCCCTCCTCTCAACATGCATTTTTGCCCAAAAAGTCATGTCAATCCTGCCGAAGATGCAACCACCACAAATCTACGAGGCCATCCATTCAAACTACGTGTGACAGGGGCCAGACTGGACACACGAAAGTTCTTCTTCTCCAACAGAGTGGTAGAAGCCTGGAATGCCCTGCCTGTGGATGTCGTTATGTCTGCTTCCGTCGAGGTTTTTAAGAGGAAGCTGGATTTATGTAGCAGTGTGCACTAAATTACCACCCCGATCTCTGTAACGTCGACAAATTCCGTTATTATAATACTACTTCCTATATTTCAGTAACATTGTAAACTGAACTTATTATTGTACCAACCCATCGCCTACGCTTACTGACATGCACATATGCAAATTTTGTCCCCGGACATATTATTTATTTCGCTACATTCGAAACGACAGCTCTACAACTGCTCGTACCACTAAAATTCGAGACAGTTTGTTTGTCTGTACAGACCTGACGCTTTTCCGATTATTTGTTACTTTATGATACCTTTTCGAGTTTTTGAGATTTTGCAGTTCCTTGTAAACAAATAGGGAGTTCAAAGGTGAAGACCTACATTTCCCTCAATAAACTGAACTGAACTGAACTGAATTGGGTTGGTGTGGCTTCCTCACTTGTAGCGATGTAACCACTCTTCGTGATGCCATGTCCAATGTTTTCAATGACATCCTAGAGCTTGTGCCGCGCAGATATCTCAGGTCTCATTCTTCAAATTGCCTTGTTCCTCATTTTCTTCGCAACAGACTAAAAATATTGAGACGGCAGCTGCGTGACCTATTCAATAATTCTTTATCCGTTCATCTTAGAATGACTGAGATTTCCAAAATGGCCTTAATGAGGCGCCAAGCGCGCGACAGGCAAAAAGAATATAATGGAATAGAAAAGGTTTATTATAGCACCCCATGGGCACTGCCAGTCTCCCTTGAACACAGGAAAAATACCTAAAACGAACTCACCCATTTCGACTGCATTTCGAATTCATTTGTTTTGGGTGTCTGTTTAGCCAATACAGCGCGATTTAGCAGTTTGTTTTAAGTTAAAAAATTTGACTTCCAAGGAGTAATAATGGAAAACGTTTTAAGAAAGAACAATGTGTACAGTATAAAAAGTGAAGTGTGCAGTTTTTTAGTTTCCGTGGGGGCATGAGTAATATGTCCTTCATTGAAATTGAAGAACTTTGATATCGGCCTGACCTTGAAAGTATTTTCCAGTTGGGTAAAGTTGGGTGTTTTCTAGTTGGTGGTTGTCAGTCTATCTGACCAGCCGTAAAGGGGCGTCGCACACATCCTTCGTGTTTTTCAGGAGGCTTGTCATAATTGTCTGGACTAGGAGCTGGAATGCTGAATATATATCAGGAGTAGGAAACATTCAAGGTTAAATCAAAATCAAAGCTGCCAAAATAATATTGAATGTTGTATCATATTTTTCTTGTGAATGTGACATTATAGGAGTAGTGGCCGAATGTAAACTATGAACTAATAATGTTGTATATATGTTTAATATGACCTTAATATAGACTTACGTACAACTAATACGCAGGGCTTTATCGAAAGAGTTGTTATTATTAGCTCCTTAAGAGATATTTAGTGTCAGGTGACATAGCTGATAGAAACGACAACGGGAGGAAAGAAAGAATATCACTATCCGTTTTTTGTTTATCAATGATGCTGTCTTTCACAAATTTGATTGTTTTTAGTGCTATGTTCCAGTATTATTCGAGCGGCTGGCATCATCAGAGCCCTTTCAGATAACATTCCATATCAAAGAAGTGACTTAAAAAATTTCCTATCTTATTGAAAAATAAATGAATATTGTTATTTGATACCCCGTTTTAAATCGGTTTCTAAATCCGCTGCTATCACTCCTCCCCCATAGCGACGATTTTCTCGGTGTTTGATGTCACCTCCCGCATTTCGACTTCATGCGGTCTGTCGACGCTCACGGCGGATCCGTCAGTATTCGCCGTCTACTAGTAGTTTGGTCGTACCTCCCTTCCCACTCCTCGGCTGGGCTCGAAGCGTACTGTGGCCGATCGCGTCTGGGTTCCTCTCGTCTGCCTCTTTGACACACAAAGTCTCATCCGATGTATCAATTCTGACCTGACGATGTCCGTTCTGAATCCCGTATACAATACCATATACGGGCCAGTCCTGTCTGATCCGCATACGTATCCCTCAAGGTTGGCATTTATTTCTGCTCTGACGATGTCCGATTATAATTACGGCTGACATTTATTTCTGCCCCGACGATGTCCGATTATAATCCGTTATAGACCGCCACATGCAGGCCGGTCCAGTTCGCATTCTTCTGTTATTATTATTAGTGAGGGTTTTTTCTCCTGTGGAATTAATCCAATCGTTTTTAACTTTTTATGTGAAGTTCTTTTCACCGCTCACTAATCATTTTTCTTAACGGACTACAAATCCAAAAACTATGAATTGCATTTTGTACAGATTCTGCCTACCTCGTCTAAAACACGTATTTAAATTATTTTTACTTGCTTTGATGGGACCCCGGCGGATCTATAAGAAAAAATCATTATTATTAAGCAGCTCGTTGCTCGCGCGAATGCCGCCTTTAGCAAAAATTTCGGCCTTGTCAAATTCGAATGTTTGACCGGATCTCGTCAATTGAGTCGCAATTTGAAAGCTGGCATCATTTCCCCGCACTGCTGCGGCGTGTTCGGCCATTTGCTTTCAGAGCAGCCTCTCGGTTTCCCCAACGTTGTTGCTTTGCCCGCAACTGCGACGGATTTGATAACGGACTCCAACATTTCTCGCCGTGGCAGCGGGTCCTTCCGTTGCATTGACCGACGCCTGAGGGTTGCCTCCGGTCTGTGTGCAACTCCAACCTCAAGCGGTGCGAGAAGGCAGCCGACAGCTTCCGAAACCTTCTTGACATACCGAAACGCTGGCCAAAATTTGAAGTCCGTGCGGTTTGGCCTCTGTACGTATGTTATTCCCCGCTTCAGCAAACCATGGTCTTCGGAACTTGGTATGCGCGGGCAGTTCTCTGACATCCCATCCATGCTGGTGGATGCGTTTGTGCGCTCGCTGGGTATATATGTCGCGTGCATGGCTGCCCAGTGACTTATAGAATAGAATAGAATAGAATAGATATGTCACTCTTCCTTTCTGACCTGGCTTCGAAGGCTGCTAACTGACGAATACATTGGACCTCGCATTCGGCACAGTATATGTGCTTATGTGGAGCGGAGAGTTGGTGGTCGGATAGTCTGACTGCAATAGCTCTTCCTAATGTGGTCTCTGTGGCGCTTCCACTCCATGGGATCAGAGTGGGATGGCGGCATGCCTAAGTGCGGTCTCAACCACGCCAGCCATCGCCCTTGTTTCATATTAGAATCAAAAGACTAGTCAGTGTGTATTGTGGACCAAGATTGCTGCCGTATGCCCATTTGCGGGCTCTGGCCGCGCCAATTTGGGTTTTTAGTAGTCCCACTTCTCAACCTTTGATGTATAAAATCCTGGTCAGTCTGTATTGTGGACCATAGGGTGTGATGGCACACATAGATGCGCGTTTACGTCGTGCCATCCACCTGCACCCTCTCTCGCCTCCGGCTTTCTTGACTGCGTTTTCACACCGGGCCTAACAGTGAAGTTAGGCTTGATCGCTTATAGGAAGCTTTCCACGGCGGGTCCGTATTCATAATAAAGTTTGAATATATAAAAGTTGACATTCCTACTCATCGTAGGAAACTGTCACCAAAAATATCTTTTCTTATACTCCTTTGTTGGCCAACAACATATTATTTACATTTTGCCCTGCAACATAGGCCACATTTCGCTTTTGAACATTTGTAATTATGAGTGTGGTCGACCGTGAAATTTCCACGTATATATCGTCGTACCTGTACATGCGTTCACTCATACATTTCAAAATTATCTCAATTAATCCACTCTTCGACCAGAAACGATAGTGTTTTAGACTTAATTTTCACTAATGGTAACTTCTCTCTATCTATGGATTTCTATCATGTCCTTTTTTCAAGTGATCATACACTAATTCATTGTCGCCTTCCAGTTACCATTTCGGCAAAGCCAACAGTACAACCTAGTATTTTTGACTTTGCTAATATCAGCAAGGAATTAATAAATAACTTTAGAAGCACTCTTGATTGGCACAATAATTTTTCAAATAATGATCTAAATTATTTTAACAATTTATTACAATATGTAACAGAAGGTTCTCTCGAACTTATCACTCGGAAGATGTTCAAGTCGAGGGCCATTTCCACCGCTGTCCCACACTTTCTTAAAAACGGACTTTAAAGGCCACAGAAGCAGCTTTAAGATCCTTCTGAGCTCATTATCAGTTCATCTTAGAATCGTTAAAATATGTGAATTATTCAAAAGGCAATTCGGCGAGCATACGTCTGCTTTCGATAAATTCTCTTCAGGCCTGTACATTTATATGGCTATTGACGTAATGAATTAAAAGATACGGGCAAGTAGATAATTAAGCTGTAGCTTGGGTTTGGAGAGGGGAGGGGAGGGGGAGAGTGAAACACCACAAATCCAGTCAGCGCCAGGGAGAAGGTGGGTCCCGACGAAGGTAATTACATGCGGGTGGCTGGCTTGGTGGCTTTGACCCATGGTAACTGTGGGATCTGTACGAAGTTCTTTTGTGCGCATAGGGCCGGTCGGCGTAGCCTGATTGCAGCCGCCTCTGTCGTAGCCAACAAGCGCTGCCCAAGCAGTTTTGGATAGCTTGATGGGACCTTGTAGATCACTCTAAAGGCCTCTCTGGCGTCTACAGGGTGGTCTGTGTCTACCATGTGCGCGAAGATGGAGCTGTGGATGTTCTTTATTTGTCCCTTTCCTTAACATGCTGGGAGATGGCCTTTCATTGTTTTGGACAAACGCCGGCTCGCGCGAACAATATATTCTGCTCCACAGGAGCAGATGAAGGAGTAAATACACATAGAGGTGGTCTGAACTGGTAGTTTGTCCTTGCCCTCACCGTATAGGATGATACTGGTGGAAAACAGTACACGGGTGCCAACTGCTGGAAAGGTATGTGATACAGCTTGGGTTGGGCGTCTTTTTAAAAGTTCACTTGGTGCATCCCCTTGAAATTGGACCCTGATAAATAGCCTTTTCCTTCCTGCCGTCAGTATCGGGGGATTTTGCGGTCATTCGACAATGTTCTTAGTAATTAATTATCTACGAAAATGAGGCTCGCGCGAGATAGGCGTAGAGAGTCTTTAGATATCGATGACGTGAATGTTTCTAAATCAGTTGCTCAGATCTTCCGTCAGAGATCATCTGCTAAGTCTCACCAAGTCATTCCGCCTTTGCTTAGTACCAACGATACCTTCATTGCAGATGAGTCAGGCAAAGCAGAAATGTTAAATTCGTTCTTTGCCAAACAATTAACCATCGAAACTGACCAAATCCCTTTAATTCCTCCGTTGTCTGATGCATCTCTCAGCATCATCAATTTTTCGGCTGAAACTATTCAAAGACCGATAAACCATCTTCCTAACTCTCACTCAGTAGGCACGGACAATATCCTGAATTTTCTTATAAGACGGCTACGAGATTTTCCTCATTTGTTTTGCTAACACTATTCAGTATTTCTCGTAAATGGCTTCTTCCTTGACCATTGGAAAACTTCTATTATTATTTCAGCATTTAAGTCTGACTGTCGTTCTAAAAATCAGTACTATCGAGGTGTCCATAAAACACCTTTTCTCGCTGAAATCCTTGAAAAAAATCATCGCCTTGAAAATTACCGACTTTTGCATAATCAATCAAGATATTAGCCCTTCCCATCATGGTTTTCTATCAGATCGCTCTGGTAAAACATGTCATTTGTCGTTTCTTAATCTACTTACTTCTCTTCGTAAGGACCATCTATCTGATGTCGTCATTTATTTTGATATTAGTAAAGGCTTTGATAAAGTGCCACATAAAAGACTCTTGGTTAAATTAGAAGCTCTGGGAATTTGCAGTCCCATAATAGACTTTATCAAGTTATACCTGTCTAATCGTAAACAAAAGGTTTTGGTGCGATCTTCACTTTCCAGTGAAAGCCCTATTGTAAGTGGTGTCCTACAAGGCACCGTTTTGGGTCCTCTTTTGTTCTTGCTTTACATAAATGATATCTCGGCGACAGTTAAGCATTCTCAATCATTTATTTATATCGGTGATCTCAAATGTGTATACTATTTCAACAAATCTACGATCATCCATTGCCTGGAGAAAATCCATGCTTACTTGCTTGCTTTCTTAGCTTGGAGCTCCAAATGGCTAGTGGAATACTCTCCGTCCAAATGTCGCTATATGTGTTTTGGACCTGAGGGCTAAGCCAACCAGTGGTCTTTCAACGCAGGCCTATTACTGAATGTACCACCATCAACGATTTAGGTCTAAGCTACGCTAATAATATTGATCAATCGCAACACGCCAACAGAATTATAGCCAAAGCTGCCCAGATTTGTGGCTTTATTTCCTACGATGTCTATCTTACTAAAATAAAGTTAAGGCTCTATCGTATGTTTGTACTTCCCATTCTCAAGTATTGTTGCGCACTCTTTGGTTTGATGAACGAGCTAGTCGGTTAACAATTGAAAATGTCCAAAGACGTTTTACTAGAAACCTCTTAGACGGGGAACATCCAAATATCTCCTACTCAGATAGATGCCAGCTAATTAACCTAAAATTTTTATGGGATCAAATACTAAAAGAAGGCTTCTGTCTCCTCTTTCGCATTAATAATAATTCAAATCTTCCTCCGATGTCAGCACTTACCCCTAGCAGTCGCCCATACAATCTTCGCAACTCTTCCCTGATTACACCCGCTCCTGCTTCCTCCAACTTGAAGCGCTCTCTTTTTCTAGCTTCCAAATATACTTTCCTCTGGAATAACCTTCCAATTAATATAAGATATTCAGATTATCTACACACTTTTAAGAGAGGGCTACGCATTTATCTGAACACTGACTCGATTTAACTTTTATTTTCTTCATCCTTTCCGAGCAAATTTTTCTATGACACTGAGAAAGGCCATCTGGATTTGATGACGCTGCAATTAAATTTCCGTATCTTCTCACATTGCCGTCTTTTGTGTTAAGTATCGCTTCCTAGGATCCCTCATCAGAAATGTCAATTTTTAGAGTTTTCATTTCATGCATCGTTCCCTCACAGAATGCGCTCTATCGACGGTCTTGGCGAACACTCTTTATTTGCCATACACTAGTATTCCGGTCGCATCCCCCTTGCCTTCTCCTCGGCTGGATTCGGCTAAATGTAGCCGATCGCATCTGGGTTCCTATCGGCTCGAAACTGGTTTTCTATCGGCCACTATGTCATGAGTTGCCTCCTCCCGTATCTGAATTCTGCTTTGATGATGCCCGTTTCGAAACTTTTACTCAATACCACACACAGGCCAGTCCGTCCTTATCTGCCTACTGACCCCTTCATGAACGCAATGTCAGAAACGGGCCGGTCCGGCACGCTTTTATGTATTAAGGAGCGACAGATTTTTTCGCTGGTAGTGTTAATCCATTCATGTTAATTTTGTTTATGCTAGGTGTTTTTTTCCTGCTCGCTCAACATTCTTCGTAACAGGCTGTCTATTCAATAATTATGAATTAGGTATTGTATAAATTCTCTATACCTCGTCTAAAATTCTAAAACTAATGTAAAAGTTATTCTTACTTGCTATGATATGACCCCTATGATTCTTGAATAAAAATTATTATTATTATTAGTAGTAATATTATGTAAATAACGTAGTCCACACAATCTGCAATATTTCAAGTGATCTTTGGTGTGTCTTCTTAATGGTACAGAGATGTGCCCGGTGTTTTGTATATGGGAAATATGCGGTCTGTAGTCTCTGAGCGATGGCCGAAATTATGTGGGAGTTGAGAAACATTTTTGAAAACCCAAATCTAGACGTTTTAGGATCTGCAACCTGAAGAGGATGGGATTAGCTACCCAATGGGTGCAACAACAGTATTTGTGACCAGATAGTCTATATGATATATCTGTATTTATAGGTTGACATCTCCCACTGAATATACTTGAACCAAATGCTGTAGCTCCTATTGTCTGGTGTTGTCCAGCAACAGGAAAATAAAATTTTTAAAACGCTTTTGGGATTCATCACGAGCTGCCTGCGTTCTAATTTAATAATTGCCCGAATAGTTAAACCAGCTTTAAAAAGGCGGGAGGAACGAGATAGACTGGTTGCGGTTTTAGCTATCAGTAAAGTAAATCCATCTATATATTAAATAAATAATAAATCAATGAATAGATAATTTTTATAAAGGGCCCATCGGGGTCGCATCAAAACAAGTAAAAACGCATTTTCATGTGAATTTTAGACAAGGTAGGCAGGGTCTGTACAAAAGACAATTCTTAGTTTCTGAATTAGTAGACCGGTAAGAAAAATTATGAGCGAACCGTAAAAAACTCCACTCAAGAATTTAAAAAAAGGATTGGGTTAACTTAAAGGATAACAAAACAGTCGCTCATAATAAAAAAATGCGGGCAGGAATGGCCTGCATGTGGCAGTGTATAACGGATTATAATCGGACATCGTCAGGACGGGAAAAAATTTCAGCCACGAGAAGTATGTATGCGGGTCGGACAGGACTGGTCTGCATGATGTGATAGAGCATGATTATTTGTATAACTTAGACCTAGGTCCTTTATAGTGAGGCATTCTGAGAGTGGGTTATTCTGAAAACTTATGACACTAGGAAGTTTGGCAGGACCAAAAGACATGAAACTACACTTGGATGATGAAAACTCCATCTGCCATGTTGAGCCCCATCTGATTAAGCGTAGCAAATCGGCATTAATTTTCTAAAAACAAACGTTTACGGTGTCCGTAAAATATGAATAATCTCACTTGAGATCATCGGCGTAAATAAAAGTTTGCGAATTTCCGAGTTCAGTCGAAATATCATTGATGTACAGAAGGAAGAGTAGCGGGCCCAGAACCGTGCCTTGAAGTACGCCACTCGTGATCGAGTGAGGTGTCGTGTCGCTATTACCGACCATGACTTTATGATATCGGTTGGACAGATAGGGCCTGATGAATTCGAGTAGAGGCGGCCAGATGCCGAGAGCTTCAAATTTTACTAAAAGACGTCTATGGGGCACCTTGTCAAAGGCCTTGCTAAGATCAAATTTGAGAACTACCACTGACTGTCGCTCATTACGAAGAGAAGTGATTAGATTAAGAAATGCCAAGTGACATATTTCGCAGGATCGTTCAGGTAAAACTGTATGCTGGTTAGAGTTCAGAAGGCGATTAGCTAGACAGAAGTCAAGAATTTCATTGAAAATAATCCTTTCAAGAAGCTTTGTTAGAGACTGTGTTTTGTGCACGCCCCGATACTTATTAACATCGGACCGAGATCCAGACTTGAAGACGAAAATGATAATCGACGTTTTCCATGTTTCAAGGAAGAATCCTTTTGAAATATAGACTGAGAATAAATGACCAAGCAATATGGGAAGGTCGGATGCTTGTTTAATAGTCGCATTTGGAATTCCGTCCTTTTCTGAGCAGTGTGAGTGTTTCAAACGACTTACGTGTTTCTTAATGGGATTGGAGGTGACAGCGACTGTACCCAGTGTCTTCTCTGAAAGCGAGCAAACGAAAGGGACCGGGTTGAACTCAGTGTTGGGGTGTTTTGCAAAGGAAGCGCTAAACAACTTCGCCTTGTCAGTGTCATCGATGAGGAAGATTTTGTTATCATTTAGCAGGGGTGAAAGTTCTTGACCACGCTTAGAGGAGGACCGATGACGGAAGATGATGGCGACGGATTTGCCAGGATTGGAATTATGACGGCAAGTGATTCTTTTTGCCTGACGCGCGCTTGGCGGCTCAATGAGGCCATTTAGGAAATCTCAGTCATTCTAAGATGAACGGATAAAGAACTACTGAATAGGTCACGCAGCTGCCGTCTCAATATTTTTAGTCTGTTGCGAAGAAAATGAGGAACAAGGTAATGTGAAGTATGAGACCTGAGACATCTACGCGGCACAAACGCTAGGATGTCATTGAAAACATTAGACGTGACATCAGGAATAATGGTTGCATCACTACAGGAGAGGAAGCCACACCAATCCAATGATCAAAAATAGTTATTTATTAAGTTGTTATCTACGCAATCGTAGTTTGTGTAGGTCCGAACGGTGTTGGTCTTTTTTGAAAAGGCAAGCGGTAGGCAACAATGTATAAATACGTGGTCACTATCAAAGAGGTTCTTTTTGAAATCAACAAGAAGAGGAGCAATGTCATTGGTAAAGATTAGATCTAAAATGTGATTATCTCTTGTTGGAGAGCGCATCAATTGTTACCAGGCAGAAAAATTGACAATATCTTGAAAGGGTTGGAATCTAAGTGGACAGCTGTTGAAGGGCCAGTTTATTTCAGGAAGGTTAAAATCCCCAGTGCTTATTTTAATATCGAAAGCAGCTTCCAAAATTAATTTAAGGATTTCACAGAGTTGTAAAACATTAAAGGCTGAAGAATTTGGGGGATTGTACACAAAACAAAAAGGGCGCTGCCGCTGCTGCTGCTACTAGTTTAGGCGCAGGAAAAAGCATCAAGTGGCCTGAGTGAGATGGAAATGTATGTGTAAGGGAAAGGAGGTAGTCAGATGTCGCAGGATTAGGTTCAGCTGAATCCTCACGGCCAGTTTTATTATGACGGAGTTGGTGAGCATAAGACTGAGAAGCAGTGGGTTTACTTGAGAAGAGAGACCCGCTTCTATGCTCCATGGGAGTAAGATCATGACAAAGGAAAAATTTTGCATTTTCCGGGTACGCAGTGACACGATTTCGATGGGAAAATATTGTGTCAACCTCGATTGATGAAAATGATTTGACTAAGATGGGTGGATTTTGCTACGAGAGGACAAGCGTTGAGCATCGGTTATTTTGTTGTTGAAACTGCATGAATACAGGAAATTTGTCGCAACATCAATTGGCCGAACATGTCAAAGAACATATTTTAACAGAAAGTTGTAAAAAACGCTTTTGTCTATCACTACATTCACCGGTGATCAGGAGAACAAGTGAGTGAAGACGCCTACATTCTTTAACGGGACTACTGGAGATAATGCCGTTGAATCAATTTCCAAGGACTGACAGCAAAATGCCAAACGTTAACATAAAGTCATTGCAGTTGTCAAGTTCAGACAGATTGAGCCGCCAACAAATTACAAGGAGTGACGATTGACTAGTAATACCATCTAAGTTAGATTTAGGTAAGCCTTCTGACTTAGGTTTGGTTTAGCAATGCATACATACAGAGGCCGAGATCTTACACCGACCTGCGGCTTTTGTTCTCGTCTTGTCTGGAGGCAAGTTGTGATTAAGTAAACTTCTGGCAGACAAGGTGACTAAATTTCAGGCAAGGGCCAACTATGTAAAAATAAATTACACAGTTAGAGAGAAATCGAATGCACAAAATTAGAATTGCGTAGTGCGACTTGTGGTCAACAAGCATAGACTAGGGGAACTCACAAATGAGGTGGCAACAGGCCGTTCTGAATGAATAGCCCTGTATTTAAGGAAATTTGACCGAAAAACAGGGGCTAAAATCTTTAGGTCTCACAGAAAAACCAATCAATTTAATATCATCCAATTATCTTCAAAATTAAAACCAGCGGCTTGACCTTGACATTGTCTTGTTAATTATTTCAGTCCCGTTTATATATTATTAATGTTTTGAAGGGAGGTTACTGCAATTGTTTAGATGTAAGACCACGCAGATGAAATATCGAATTTTAAAAGTCATCATGGCGGTTTTTTCAAAATTCCTATATGCAATATATCGGTAGGCCTGCGAAGTTAAACACCTACTCGCCGTTAAGATGAGGAAACGTCGACTTCTCGCATCCTCACGATCAGTTGCACCTAAGCCATTGACACTTGGTCTTCTCCCTGCTTTATCACTCCCACCAGCCCCTAGGACCAGAGCTTTCATCCAGCAACCACCTGCCACAGCCAGGCGCCACCCATGAACCCTCTCTTACCAGTCGCAAGGGTCGGGCAGAAACTCGACCCACCCAAAAATCATTCCATAAATACCACAGGAGTTTTTCCCACATCGTCCCCCTCCGCCTTGATTTCAACAGCTTATGTCCTGCCCATTCAGCTTATGTTGCAACTTTATTCCTCTGAGGGATCATAGCATGAACTTTAACAATAAAGCTTTGCTACTGTTATTATTGCCTAAATATTTGCTTAGGATTTGTTATTCACCCTACAATATATTTATTAATGGTGATAAATTCGTGCAGTCATGCTAATTGAGTACTATTGTTATTGTGATAATTTCGTATGGGGATTGATGAGTATTAGCACTATGTTGCTGATGCCTTCTGGCAGGGATATGGATGACTAAGCCTAGTGCGCAAACTTTTGGGACTGCAACAGCCAACTCAATCATCGGGCTTGAATGACGATTATGTCATGTATTCCAGTAAACTCATCGATCAGCTGGTCTTTCAGTTCTCCAGTTTAGCCAACAGAAACCCTTGTATGGAAACGGATAAAATTGCCCCAATAATTTACTTAAGACGCACGACTCTCTCAATGACTTGCTTGAATCTGATAAAGGTATGTAGAAACAGGGAACTGATGATACAGCCTGAAAAGAAAGAATCGTGCTTACATTAAATTAGCATTTGCTTAGAGGCAGTCAAGTTAACACCCAGACGCCTAACATTTCTATAATTCAATACCACAATTACATAAATAGACCGAACAAAATACGCCACCGACTTGGCTGTCAGGAACGCTTTCGGCATTGAACCAGATAGGTCACTGATATGTACATTATCGAATATGGGCCAACCTGTCCTTTGGGAAAAGAACTCAGCAAACCCATTGGTATTCTTCCCCGTCAAAAGTCGCTTAATGTTTTGGCACAGCTTACGTACTCTAATTCGTGATTTTTCGAGGTATTCTAGTGATCGATCGCTCGAATAACAATCAGCGGACATATGTATGAGCATACGGCTTGCGACAAATGATCAGGCCTTCATCTTTGCCCTTTGTCCATACGCGTTCAGCATGCTTATCCTTCCTATTCCTAAATATTGCTGTCTATTCTGCGGCTTATTGCAAATGTTTGGTCGCCCTAAGACTAGAAATCGTCAATGACATTTCGCAGACACATACGATTGTTACCCACTAGATTAGTCGCAGACAAACGGATTATAAATTCCCCTTGGTGTGGGCGACGGAAAGCGGATCTCCTTCACGTTTTCCTCATTAATTATGAGTAAAAAGCATATCGAAAATCATGCTTGACTCGCAAGAGTAGTCCGTACACTACTCTCAAATCTTCCATAATTACTAAAATTCCTGTTCCCTTCTCCTATATTTGTTCCAATACCTTTGCTTTCAAGCATGTTTCTCTTTGAAATAATCTGTCAACCCGCATAAACTCATTAAATAATCCCTCTCTCTTTTGCGGCTTCGTCTGAGAACGGACTTGAATAAGCTTTCACATTCGCCTTCCTTTCAGACCAATTTTGACTCATAACCTTATGAGAAACGTCATAGAGAATTTTATGTACGTCAGTTTCTCGTGTTGATATAAAATCCGATACTCCGCATATTCCCACAGGCTTGATGTCAGAAGGTCGTCTCCAAATCTACCTTGTCCGCTTATATCTTTCACTGCGATTCAGGTTACGCTTGCCATGTTTACCGATCAGAATTCAGTGTTTAAGACCCAGGAATCAGTTGCTTTACGAAGAAAGGACTCTCAAGTCTGCACCTCTGCACATGGTCCGTTCAAAACTATCGAAGTGTCCATAAAACCCATTCTCTTGCCAAAATCTTCAAAAAAAATTGCCTTTAAAATTACGTAACTTTGCGTAACTAATCAAGTTATTAGCTTTCCCCCTCATGGTTTTAACCAGATCGCTCTGGTAAAACATGTCATTTGTCGTTTCTTAATCTACTTACTTCTCTTCGTAAGGACCATCTGTCTGATGTCGTTATATATTTTGATGTTAGTAATGCCTTTGATAAAGTGCAGCATAAAAGATTGCTGGGTTAATTATAAGCTCTGGGAATTTGCAGTCCCCTAATAGACTTTATCAAGACATACCTGTCTAATCGTAAACAAAAGGTTTTGGTGCTATCTTCACTTTCCAGTGAAAGCCCTTTTGCAAGTGGTGTCCTACAAGGCACCGTTTTGGGTCCTCTTTTGTTCCAACTTTAAATAAATGATATCTCGGCGGCATTAAAGCATTCTTAATCATTTATGTATGCCGATGATCACAAATGTGTAATTTCTTTTAGTAAATCTACGAGCCTTCATTGTCTGGAGCAAAGCCCTGCTCACTTGCATGCTCTCTCATCTTGGAGTTCCAAATGGCTAGTGGAATACTGTCCGTCTAAATGTCGCTATATGTGTTTTGGACCTGAGGGCTAAGCCAACCAGTGGTCTTTCAACGCAGACCTATTACTAAATGTACCGCTATCAAGGATTTAGGTCTAAGCTACACTAATAATACTGATCACTCGCAACACGTTGACAGAATTATAGCCAAAGCCGCCCAGATTTGTGGCTTTATTTCATACAATTTCTATCTTACTAAAATTAAGTTAAGGCTCTATCGTATGTTTGTACTTTTCATTTTCAAGTATTGTTGCGCATTCTTTGGTTTGATGAACGAGCTAGTCGTTTAACAATTAAAAATGTCCAAAGACGTTTTACTAGAAACCTTTTAGACGGGGAACATCCAAATATCTCCTACTCGGATAGGTGCCAGCTTATTAACCTAAAATTTTTATGGGATCAAATACTAAAAGAAGCCTTCTGTCTCCTCTTTCGTATTAATAATAATTCAAATCTTCCACCGATATCAGCACTTACCCCTAGTAGTCGCCCATACAATCTACGCAACTCTTCCCTGATTATAACCTTCTCCTGCTTCCTCCAGCTTGAAGCGCTCTCTTTTTCTTGCTTCCCGATATACTTTCCTCTGTAATAACCTTCCAATTAATATAAGATATTCAGATTATCTACACACTTTTAAGAGAGGGTTACGCATTTATCTGAATACTGACTCGATTTAACTTTTATTTTCTTTATCTTTTCCGAGCAAATTTCTCGATAACACTGAGAAAGGCCACCTGGATTTTATGACGCTGCAATTAAATTTCCATATCTTCTCACATTGCCTTCATTTGTTTTAAGTATCGCTTCCTAGGATCCCTTATCATAAATGTTAATTTTTAGATTTTTCAGTCCATGCAACGTGTCCCCACAGAATGCGGTCTAGCGACGCTCTTGGCGGAACAGTCTTTATTTGCATTACACTAGTATTCCGGTCGTATCTCCCTTGCCCCCTCCTCGGCTGGATTCGTCTGATTGTAACCGATCGCATCTGGGTTCCTATCGCGTCGGGACTGGTTTTCCATTCGCCACTTTGACATGAATGGCCTCATCCGGCATATGAATTCTGCCTTGATGATGCCCGTTTTAAAATTTCTACTCCATACCACATAGAGTCCAGTCCTGCCTGAACCGCCTATTACCCCTAAGGAAGTCCGTTATACAATGCTATAAACCGGCCGGTCCTGCCCGTTTTTATATCTAAAGGAGAGAGAGATATTTTTCTCCTATAGTTCTAATCCATTCATTATAATTTTGTTTATGTTAGGAGTTTCTTCCTGCCAGATCAACATTCTTCGTGACATACAGCTTATTAAATACCTATGAAAAACGTGTTGTATGAATGCTGTATACTTTTTAAAAAATTCAAAGACAAAAGTTAAAAGTATTCCTACACAACCTCGCGGGTCCTTTGAAACGAGGTTCGAAATTCTAAGTCTTCCGAGCTACGAAATTTTTGTGTGTACCTCAGCGTTAAGAGCACACTCTGAACTGAACTGAACACCGGTCTACAATAATTCACGCGTGGATTGCGTTTTCCCTGCTTTACGGAATTATCTACTCGAAAGTCACTATTCGTTGGCGACAAAGGCTGATTCTAAGGACACGGACTTCGGCCATTCCTCATTTCTGCTGTTTGTGAGCCAAGAAACTCGGATTATCCTTCTATCGAAACATCTGGAACAACTGCCGCATAGGCTGAGTTACTCTTCTAATCTTATTTTTTGAATGCGCCATATTTCTAACGTACTCTATAAAGCCCTAGAACTAAACAGCTTCTTCCCGTATTTGCTCGACGATCCTCTTGAAGACGAAGATAGTCATCTTATACGGTAACTCAACGACCAGAACGAGGCCAAAGGCTTTCCGTCTCGCATCTAAGGCTAAACTCTCACCTGAACGTTTTTTTCGTGTTGGATATACTAAAGTAGCACAAAATGGCGAACTGAAGTAGTACAAAATGACACTCCCCGTGGAATCGAACCCGGGACCACTTTAATGAAAGATTGCGACGCAGACCACTGCGATATCGCCGCACGCCCAGGTGGTCGCTCTAAAAGCCTTACAAATTGGTTACGACTGACACATGCGGAAACTTCTTGCTGCGGTTGTCAAACGCTAGCCTCAAAGTTAAATCAATTAGAAGAAGAAGTTAAAAACACGAAGAATTTTATCCAGCAGACTTTCATGACAGAGGATAAGTTGACAGCATCTACGAACAGGGTAACGAGGAGTAGAGCGCGAGACACCCAGTATAAGCAGTATCAGACCCCGGCTATTAGTGGTGACGTAAAACCTCCAAAATCAGCAAAGAATGAGAAAAAGGCGACAGGAAAGACTATGGAGAAAGGTAGCAAAAATCCGAAGGCGAAGGTGTCAGACTCGCAAGAAAGGAAACTGAGGGCCGAGGATGAAAATGATAAAAATGGACCGACGAAAGAGGAAACCACTCCCCAGACAGTATGCGCACCTCCTAAGCCTAGTGTGAGGGGAGCGTAGACCAACACAGGCCCGAATAAAATGGAACCTAGAGTGGGAGCGGAAGTACATACTCTTACGAATATTCCTGCAACTAGCATCGAAACCCAACTTGGGGAAGCCTCATCATCGGTCAGACCAATTATCCAACAGAATTCGTCGAATGGAGGTGCTGTGGACAGATCACAATGCCCAGTCGTCCATGGACTTCGTGAATCAACGAACGAGAACCCCAGATGTAGGATAAATGATGATATCATGACCTTGCAGGTTTGTCTGGATAGCTTAATAAAAGACGATGAAGCCATTAAGATTCTGAAACTGTTCCGACTAAACAGTAAAGATAGCGCGAGCTCTCAAGGGATGAAACAAAGGCCTTTAAAGATAGTTTTAGAAAGTAAACTCCAGAGGGATCTTCTACTTGAAGGAACGGTAGGGGGGATCCCTGGCCATAGAGGTTTTTTTTCAACCGGATTACTCAGTACAAGAGAGAATGAAATGGAGGGCGCTGAAGGCGGAGCTGGCGACCTTGAAAGCACAAGGAAAGTTTTCCAGTGTAGACCTGACGAAATTTTCTATTTTTTGTCATAAGTCTTCTTCGCTTCCTGTCGTGTTTCTGCGATTTGTCATAAAGCAGAAATCTATTGTCGCAGTTTTTCACCCAACATAGCCTCAATCCTATCAAGTCTTACCTGCATAAACAAAAGGTTTTCCTCGTAAAAATATAGATTAACATTATATTTTAAACGATAAACCGTCTCCACTGACGGCTTTCATCGTCAGTTTATTGAGAATTATACTGTTATCTATTTTACCCTACATAGCCTCATTATCCAATTCAGATTTATTCATAGTTCTGTTTTACCACCTACGAAATTGTCATTTGCCCGTTTTTTTTCTAGTTTGCATTCTGGTATTGAGTAAAACTTGCTTAGTATAAATTGTGCTGTCTAGTCCACCAATATTTGCAGCTTTCATAAATCGTTTCGTCATACATAGCCTCATCCATATATCCTCGAAGTTTCGGCAGTTATCATCCATATAAATATTTGGACTTAAGTCTTGTATTGCGTTTTCGGCATGAAACCTCAAGCAACCCTTCGTCGAAATTTGAAGGAAACTAAACTTCATCTGAAACCCAGCGTTCATATGAAAAAAATTGATCTAGGGGCGCTTGATGATTTTAACAACTTTATGTCTCGTTGCGGATGAATTTTTTCTGTCCTTGGTGCCCTTCTTGACGGAAATTTGCCAACGCTTACGTCTCAGCAGTGTGAGAAGCTCATGCCTCTCATTAACCTGGTTGCGACTGAGACTGAAGACAGGCACAAACGAAGTTTCAACTTTATATTAAAAAACGTTCCCAACAGTAGACAGCCAACTGATGTCGCCTTTCAATTCCTTCTTTCATGCGGCTTCAACTTTAGGGTCGCGGAAGCCAAAAGGCTTTCATCTAGGAGCAAGAATCCACCTATTCTTGTCAAACTCTTTTCATCGATAGAAGTGGATTTTATTTTCTCCCATTTGGAGCGATCAACTCAATATCTCAGGGCAAATAAACTTTTTATTAGTCGAGACCAGACTCCACTGCAACGAAAAATTTCTCCCCCATTACCAAACGTAAAGCCAACCCCGAATTTTACCCTAATGTCTTTTTCCTCTAAATCAGTTTCTCCATCTGGTGTCGACCAAATCCCCCCACTATCTACAGCGGCCCCAGTTCCATCTAGCTCTTCGACTGATCACATTATCACAGAGACGGTTAAAACTAGCCTCTTTAAATCTCCCCCACGGAGCAAGGATTGTTCAAATGCGGCTCCCAAATTTATAAGGGAGCTTGATCTTAGCAGTAAAGATGAGCTAGTCCTTGAAGCACAACCGGCTCCCAGCACTCAGAATAGTGATTTGGTTAATAAACTGACATCGAATCCACCCCGTTCCCACGCCTGGCCACTCAGGTCTGACCTCGTGGTTAGGTCCAATAAGCTAGAGGATAGTTCAGGGAGATCTTTACCTGTTCATATCCTGAATTCTCAAATTAACGCTCCAGTTGTGAAGCACTCTTACACACCAGACTGCAAAATGCAAGTTTATAGCATTACTGATAACTTTTCCAATCCCACTGCTAGTCTAACACCCCAAATAATAAAGCCCTTTCCTGATGTTAACTGTTTCCCGAAACCATTACGTCCGCTGCCTAACATAAACTACCCCTCATATTATGCTAACAATTCCCAAAATCCTATTTTCATGCCTCCTACTTTTCCAACCCAACAAAATAGCTTTCCTCTTCCTGGGTCCTCCTCAAATGTTCTTCCACATAATGCTGCATCTCTATTTAGTTGTTGCCCCACAAATTTTAGATCGCAGCAACTTTTTCCTCCACCAATTGCTTCGTTCCAACAGCTTGATTTTCCACCTCCGGCTTTTTTTTATAAGTAGCAATGAGCGGAACCTACATATTAGGAATACGCTCAGTATTGTCTCTCTCAACGCAAGATCTGTCGTACAAAAGATGGCACACCTAAGAAGTGTAGCTGTTGAGTTTGACACAGACGTATTGTGCATTACTGAATCTTGGGCCCACTCTCTAATTTCAGACTCGGTACTTAACATAGATAGCCTTAGTTTATACCGCCAGGACCGTGCCGACAGACGCGGCGGTGGATGCCTTCTTTACATAAGAGCATCACTTGCACAATCGCCTTATAACTTGAACATTTCCTCCTTCTCTGGAAATTTATGTTTTGCTTCGGTAATCCTTCCGCAAAATAGGAAAGCCTTAGTCGGATGTGTATATAATCCTCCTTGTTCCTCCGGAAATGAAAGCCAACTTTGTGAGCTCTTTGAAAAAATTGCAGAAACTTCTTTCGATGTCAAGATAATCGTAGACGATTTTAATTTGCCAGAAATTGACTGGCACACACATACTTCTCCTCCTAAATTCCAGAAGCTGCTTGAAACCATCTATTTTTCAAACTTACCTCAATTACTTCACTCTTTGACCAGAAACTATAATGTTTTAGACATAATTTTTACTAATGACACCTTCCCTTTATCTATGGATTTCTATCAGGACCTCTTTGCAAGTGATCATGCATTAATCCATTGTCGCCTTCCAGTTGCCATTTCCGCAAAGCCAACAGTTCAACGTAGTATTTTTGACTTTGCTAATGTTAACAAGGAATTAGTTAATAACTTCAAATGCACTCTTGATTGGCACAATATTTTTTCAAATAATCATCTAAATTTTTTCAACAATTTATTACAATGCGTAACAGAAGGTCTTCTTGACCTTATTCCTCGGAAGATGTTCAAATCGAGTGCTAATTCCACCGCTATCCCACACTTTCTTAAAAACAGACTTAAAAAGTTACGGAAGCAGTTTAAAGATCCTTCTGTGAGCTCATTATCAGTTCATCTAAGAATCGTTGAAATATTTGAACTATCTTCCAAAATGAGGCTCGAGCGAGATAGGCGTAGAGAGTCTTTAGCTATTAATGACGTGAATTCTTCTAAATCAGTTGCTCAGATCTTCCGTCAGAGATCATCTGCTAAGTCCCACCAAGTCATTCCGCCCTTGTTTAGTGCTAGTGATGCCTTCATTACAGAGGAGTCAGGCAAAGCAGAAATTTTAAATTCGTTCTTTGCCAAGCATTTCACCATTGAAACTGATCCGATCCCTTTAATTCCTTCGTTGTCTGATGCTTCTCTTAGCTTCATTAATTTTTCTCCTGAATGTATTCAAAAACTGATAAGTCATCTTCCTAACTCTCACTCAGTAGGTACGGACAATATCCCAAACTCTTTGATAAAACAGCTAAGAGATTTTCCTCCTCTGCTTAGCAAAATCTTTTCAGTATTTCTCGTAAATGGCTTCTTCCCTGACTATTGGAAAACTTCTATTATTATTCCAGTATTTAAGTCTGGCTGTCGTTCTGACGTACAGAACTATCGAGGTGTCCATAAAACACCCTCTCTCGCCAAAATCTTTGAAAAAATTATCGCCATAAAAATTACCGAATTTTGCATAGCCAATCAAGTTATTAGCCCTTCCCAGCATGGTTTTTTACCAGATCGTTCTTCTGAAACTTGTCATCTATCGTTTCTCAATCTACTTACCTCTCTTCGTAATGATCACCTATCTGTTGTCGTAATTTATTTTTATCTTAGTAAAGCCTTTGATAAAGTGCCACATAAAAGACTCTTGGTTAAATTGGAAGCTATGGGAATTCGCAGTCCACTAATAGACTTTCTCAGGTCATACCTGTCTACTCGTAAACAAAAGGTTTTGGTGGGATCTTCACTTTCCAGTGAAAGTCCTATTGTGAGCGGTGTCCTACAAGGTACCGCTTTAGGTCCTCTTTTGTTCTTGCTTTACATAAATGATATTTCAGCCGCAGTTAAACATTCTCAATCATTTATTTATGCCGATGATCTCAAATGTGTATATTCTTTCAAAAAATCTACGAGCCTTCATTGCCTGGAGCAAATCCATGCTGACTTGCTTGCTCTCCCAGCTTGGAGCTCAAAATGGCTAATGGAATTCTCTCCGTCTAAATGTCGTTATATGTGTTTTGGACCTGATAGGCTACCCCAACCTGTGGTCTTTCAAGGAACACCTATGACTGAATGTACCACCATCAAGGATTTAGGTTTAAGCCACACTAGTAATCTTGATCTCTCGCCGCACGCTGACAGAATTACAGCCAAAGCTGCCCAGATTTGTGGCTTTATTTCTTACAATTTCTATCTTCCTAAAATTAAATTAAGGCTCTATCGTATGTTTGTACTTCCCATTCTCGAGTATTGTTGCCCATTCTTTGGTTTGATGAATGAAGCCAGTCGTTTAAAAATTGAAAATGTCCAAAGACGTTTTTCAAAAAAACTTTTAGATAGGGAACATCCCAATATCTCCTACTCAGATAGGTGCCAGCTAATTAACCTAAAATTTTTATGGGTTCGAAGACTAGAAGCGGGCTTCTGTCTCCTCTTTCGCATTAATCATAGTTCAAATTTTCCTCGGATTTCAGTACTTACCCCTAGTAGTCGCCCATACAATCTTCGCAACTCGTCTCTAATTATACCTCCTCCAGCGTTCTCCACCTCTAAGCGCTCCCTTTTTTTCGCTTCCAGGTATACTTTTCTCTGGAATAACCTTCCAATAAATATAAGATCTTCAGAAAATCTACACATCTCTAAGAGAAGGCTACGCCTTTATCTGAATACTGACTCGACTAAACTTTTATTTTCCTCATCCTTTCCAGACAACTTTTTCTATGATACTGAGAAAGGGCCACCGGGAATTTAGCATGCCGCTATTAAATTTCCGTATCTGTTCACGTTTCCTTTCTTTATGAGTAGTCTCGCTACCTAAGATCCCTCACCAGGAATGTTAATTATTCCAATTTTTTAGTTCATGCATCGTGCCCTCACAGAATGCGCGCCATCGACGCTCTTGGCGAAACCTTCTGTATTTGCCATATACTAGTAGTTTGGTCGCATCTCCCTTCCCCCATCCTCGGTTGGACTCGGACGAATGTAATCGACCGCATCTGGGTTCCTATCGCCTCGAGACTGATCTTCATGATGCCCTTACTGAATGCGCTCCATCGATGCTCTTGGCGAAGCCTTCTATATTAGCCATATACTAGTAATCTGGTCGCATCTCCTTTGCCCTATCCTCGGATGGACTCTGATGAATGTAACAGACCGCATCTGGGTTCTTGTTGCCTTGAGACTGGTTGTCATCATGCCCTTACAGAATGCGCTCCATCGGCGGTCTTGACAAAGCCTTCGATATTCGCCGTATACTAGTAGTCTGGTCGCATCTCCCCCCATGCTCGGATGGAATCGGTTGAATTAAACCGAGCGCATCTGGGCTTCTTTCGGCTTGAGACTGGTTTTCAATTTCGGCACTTATTTTTCTTATTCAAGGCGATACAGGCCAGTCCTGACCGACCCGCCTACGTACCATTTTATGAAATCCGTTACACAATGCCATATACAGCTGACATTTATTTCGGCCATGTTGATGTCGGACAATATTCCATTTTGTACCGACACATGCAGACCAGTCGGCCCTGTTTTTTACTGATGCTATTTTTCCGAGGGTTTTTTTTTCTCCTGTTAAATTACTACAATCATTTTTAAATTTTGCTTTGGAGTTTTTTTTCACCCCTCGTTTTTTTTGTTTTTTTTTTCATTTTCATTTTGCTTAACGGACTTCTAATCTCAAAAACTATGCATTGCACTTTGTGCAGATTTTGCCTACATCGTCTAAAATTTGCATGTAAATTTATTTTTACTTCCTTTGATGGGACCCCGACGGGTCTTTAATAAAATAATTGAATTTAATTGAATTGAATTAATAATGAACGGAGTGATTGTTCGACGACAAAGACCCCTCCTGTGGAGGACGCTTGTCATATTAACGAAGGCCACACAGCCGGGCAACTAATTCGACGCAACAACCTACATAAAATTAAGTTCTTCTACGGAAATGTACAAAGCCTCTTGAATGAACTCGACGTACTTAGAATAATTGTGGCCGAACTATGTCCTGATGTTATTGCATTAACTGAAACGTAGCTCACCCCAGATGTCACAGACCCCCAAATACAGTTAGATGGTTATCAAGTGCTAAGACGAGACCGAACCAAAAAGCGAGGTGGCGGAGTTGCCCTATATATCAGCAATGCGGTCGAATATAACCCTGTTGAAGAATGTGTAAATGAGCATGATCTGGAGATGCTGCAGTGTCTTTTGCTGGTCCCCAAAGCCGAAAACGTTACTATTACAGTTGTATATCGGCCTCCAAATCAACCTGCCGACGTAGATCAAGCGTTAATCACTCGACCCCGCGAGGACAGTCGAAAGCAAAACATGATTATTGTAGGAGATTTCAATGGTCCGCGGATTAACTGGGACCTTATGACAGTTAAGGGCCACAGACAAGGATTCGACCAAATGCTATTAGACAGGGCATTTGATGAATTTCTGTTTCAACATGTACGAACTGTGACTCGGGTGCGTGAAGGTCAGAGAGCTAGTTGCCTAGACCTTGTGTTTACCAAGAACGAGGAAAGCGTTGATGAAATAAATGTAGGCCCGCCCCTAGGTTCTTGTGATCACATGACATTAATATGGGAGTGGACACTCGTAGCTGTCCCCGAACGAAGCTCAAAGTCGTTAAGAAATGTCTGGCGGGGTAAGTTTGAGGCAATGAAATCAGAGATTGGACACACGCTATGGACGAGAGCATTACGAGGAGACGTCAACGAATGCTGGACAACCTTCGAATCAACTATGAGAGACCTGATTGAACGATACTGTGCCCTCAAGAAACATCCAACCGGAAACAAACCGAAATGGTTAACAACCTCGGTTAAGAAGGAAATCCGAAGAAAACGAAAGCTGTGGAAAATCTTCTTACAAACGGAGAACCCAGAAAAACTTAAAGAATTCAGACAACAACGAACCTTATGCAAAAGACTCATCCGAGAAGTACGAGCTTCTTATGAACTGAAGCTCCTAGAAGAGGCGCAGCAAAAAC
>CACRXP010000198.1:301750-313428 GCA_902702965.1 Spirometra erinaceieuropaei | reverse complement strand
TATCATTTGGTTTACGCTGGCCTGTGTATTTCTTTTTATTAGTGCTAGAAGTAGAAGTAGTGGCTAAAGGTTCAGTTGAGGGACCGGAGTGCTGATTATCGTATTTGTAGCTGGTGTCTTTTTCCCGTAGTTTACGTCTTTGCATAGGTGTCAAATCTGGACCTATAAACGAGTTTAGGTTCCGCAGATTTCTGTTTACTTCGGGATTTTGTAGGGCAATCTCAGCTTCCGCCTGTGAGTAGAATGTTACTAAGACGGGTTTGTTTTTGCTTCTGGAGTGAAGTCTTTTAGTGTTAGCTACTCTGATATTTAAGCCACACGAATGTATAAAATTTTGAATTGATGGCATCGGATTAACTGTGTGGGGTATATTACGGATAATTAAATTGAGCCTGCGTTTCGATCTATCCGCGACTTCTGACGAAACTAAGTGTATAATCGATTCAATTTGTGGTAGGCTCGTTAGGTTGTTCGTGAATCTATTTGAGTCTGTTAGTGAATCGAGAATCGTAAAAATATGTTCATGTTTCTCGATGAACTTCTGTAAACGGACGATGGCCGAAAGATCTACTTTGTCGACAGCAAACGTAACATCAGTCATGGTTAAATGGGGAGAGTGTAATGGATTTATGTGTTATTTTCGACAGCTTATAAAAATCGACGCAAAATCGACAGAGAAATATGTCAAATATTTCAGTTATAAATGAATTTCAACTTATCTCGAGTCTAAGGATTTTGAACGGTTGTGCACAAACGGGCTTGGCGATCAAGCCTAATTCTTCAGATTCCCTTGTTACTGATTTTTTTTCACAGCAGAATAAAAAAGCTGAGACGGCAGTTGCGTGACCCATTCACTAGTTCCTTACCAGTTCATCTTAGAATCACAGAGATTTTTGAGATGGCCTCAGGGATGCGCCAAGCGTAGTCACGAACTTCTACCCGTTTTAAATGGTAACAAAATCTTCCTCATCGATGACACCAACAAGGCGGAGTTGTTTAGTGCTTTTTTTGCAAAATACCTTAATGCTGAGTCCGAACCGTTTCCTCTCCTTCGCTCACTTTAAGATAGGGCACTGAGTACAATCGACGTCTCATCAGATCTCATTAAGAGACACATGACTTCAGTTCTGCGAAAATTCCTAAATTACAATTGAAGAGCCATTTGGTGAACATACATACTCAATAATTACATTTTACAATCCACCATAGATAACCTTGTCATGTCTATGTCGGACAGACTTTCTGCTGTTATTAATTCGAATGGACAATCTACAAAGTACTAATTTTTTGTATCTGTTTCTGTCCTTAATTATTTTTGACCTTTTATGCGCCCTCCTCCTTTATACGTCCTCATACGTAGCCTTTATTAACTTGGTTGTAATATAGGCGTTTCTCGAAAATGTGACTTTTGTCGAAAATTATTTATTTTTATCTCAGTAAATAATATTTTATTAACCAAACTTTGCTTTATTTCTTTGGCACATCGTTTATTTTCCGCTATCAGACTTTGGGAGCCGTAGTGTTTACCGATTTTGCGTTAAAGGCGTTAACCTGTGTTAATTCGTGACATTTCATGAGTTAGCACAGGTACTGTATGATTTCGGTAATTCATCATCAAGCTGGCACATGTACATGGGTAATGATCAATCTAATTGTCGACAGGGTATAAATGCGTCTCGGGAGCAAGGGTAATCGGACTCCATGTTCCCACGCGGCTCGCATGACGCAGTCAACGTGTCAAGAACGGCAGATTTGGGATGGGAGGGGATAAATAGAGGGGTTCCGGTTAGATTGTAAGTGCTGTGAGTGCGCGTGACTGCTCTCAGTGCGTCGGGACGGCGTGCAATCACCGTCTAGAATCAGCCAGTGTAGACATGCTGCCTGTGTAAGCGCCTTCTGACAACAGAGTGCTGTGTTCGCCAGTCGAATGGTCACTGCTTGGGCTGCGGCTAGCACCCGTTTTTGCAGGCCTTTATAGTAGTGTGCCGGTGCCCGGTAGATAACTTTAAAGCCTTCTTTAGCGACAGCTTGGTGGTTCGTATTGATTAGATGTAAGAGAATTGAACTCGAAATCCATCGATGTTTACCTCTACCAGGCCAGGCAGGCACGTGTTCGCGTATCCTCTTCAAGGTACGGTTCTGGGTCCGCTACTCTTCCGTCTTTACGTCACTTATATTTCGATTGAACTCGGAAAATCGTAAAATTTTGTTTACGCCGATGACCGTAAATGTGTTTACGCATATTATCAGGTCACCGCAAACATTTTTGTTGAAAAATAAATGCTGATTTACTACGCTTAAACAAATGGGGTTCAACATGGCAGATGGAGTTTTCATCATCCAAGTGTAGTTTCATGTTGGTCGGTCCTGCCAAACTTCCTGGTCCCATAATTTTCAAAATAATCCACTCTCAGAATGCCTCACCATAAAGAATCTAGTCTCACTTATACAAATAAACTTGCTTTATCGCCTCATGCAGATAAAAGCTCTGCCGAAGCCGGGCAGATATGTGGATTCATATCGCATAATGTCTTCCTTCGGGAAATGAAGCTAAGACTTTATCAAATGTTTTTTCTTCCAGTCCTCGAATGCTGTTGTCCTTTCTTCGGTTTAATGAACGCCTGTGACCGCTATAAGATCGAAAATTTTCGGGGTTTTTTTTATCCAGAAACGCTTCTCTCAAGTCGCATCCAGTACTTCTTATACTCGGAGATGTCAGCTGGCGAACATCATGAAAGGAATTGACGTCCGATAATCTCCGATACCGGGCAACCGCTCCCCCCCCCCCCTTCTTGACGGTCGAAAGTCTGCCACCAGCAGTTTTTTCTCCTGAACAATCCAAATCACAAAAACCACCATCAACTATATTTTTATTCCTTTTCCACAGGAGTTTTCTTTACTGCTGGTCGTATTTGTCTTTAATCGCTTCCCTTCACAATGCCTGTAAACTGGCATTAAGTAACTAAAATTAATTAATTATAATTTTTTTTAGTATTAATTATTATACATTATAAATTATTAAGTTTTGTGGGTTAGAAGACTCGAAGCTGGCCTTTGCTTCCTTTTTTTCATGAACTTTAATTCCAGTCTTCCGCTCATTGACACTCTCACTGCTAGAGATAGGTCTTACGCCACGCGCAACTTCTCCATGTTGAGTCCGCTGCCTCTGTGCACTGCATCTAGGCGCTCCTTCCTCTTTGCTTCTAAATATGGTTTTCGTTGGAATAATCTTCCTCCAGAATTTAGGTCGTGGCCTAAGTTACTGGTATTCAGGTCGAAATTACGCAAACACCTTACACCGGAAAGCATAAAGGCACTGTAAACGGTCTCATTCCCGAGCACTCAGCTTCTGAACTTCGAAAAGGGTCCTCCTGGGATTAAGTGGTAGATCAAGTGAAAACCCTCAATTATACCATTAGAAGATCTGTATTGCACTGGTTTCTAAATCCACTACTATCACTCCTCCCTGTGTGCGAAAATTTCCACGGTTCTTTATGTCATCTCCCGCATTCCGACCTCTTACGATCTTTCGGCGCTCACGGCGGAACCTTCAGTATTCCCCCTCCTACACCCATTCTACCCTCCTTAATCGAGGAACCACTCTTTTCAGCGACCATAGTTAGGGCCGAGCAACTTCGGCTGAAACCCGCCAAGTCGCCTGGCCCAGGTAGAATTCCCGCACTTGCACTTCGTGAACTTGCTAATGAACTGCGTAAACCCTTTTTCGCAATAATTCAAAAGTCATTTGAAGACGGCGAGCTCCCGAAAAAATGGAAGTGCGCACTCATTACTCCGATCCATAAAGGAGGCTCAACACTTGACTGCGGAAATTATCGTCCCGTCAGTCTTACTTGCATTGCGTGTAAAATAATGGAAGGCATTATCAAAAGACACTTGATGAAATACCTGGAACAGAACAAAATATTGTGTGATGCCGAACATGGCTTTCGTCCAGGGCGCTCCTGCCTAACGAGTGTTCCTTACTCGCACAAACAATGGACACAAGCTACCCTTAAGGAGTCATCCAGTAGATGTCATATTTTCTGACTTCACGAAGGCCTTTGACAGTGTCCCACACAGGCTTCTTTTACAGAAGATCTGAGATATAGGAATTCAAGAAAGAAGGTTTAAATGGGTCAGGAGTTTTCTGTCCTCCAGAGTACAAAAATGGTCGTTGGTAACTGTACTTCGCGATGGGCAAAAGTTGAAAGAAGTGTCCGACAGGATTCTGTCTTAGGCCCAGTACCCTTCCTGATTTATGTTCATGACTGCATCAGCGAAGTGAATTGCGAGGCCCTCATCTTGGCGGATGACAAAAGTATGGAGTAAAGTCAAGTGCGATGATGACGCAAAGACGTTGCAGTCGAAAATGGACAAACTGTGTTTTTGGTCGAACAGATGGCTTTTGAAGCTAAACGTGTCCAAATAGGTTGTCTTGCACCTTAACACCGGCCAAACTGCCTCTCCCGACGCCAGTACTATAATGACGGGACGAGGTTAGAAACTGTGGAAAGACACAGAGATCTGGGTGTGTGGACGACCACAAATCTGTCGCCATCAGAACACTGTAGAAAGATGGTTCAGAAGGCAACTAGTACTCTACACTGGATCAGACGTGTATTTAAAATATTTCTTCCCGAACTCTTCGAAAGACTCTTTGCTGTCTTTGTAAGACCTCATCTGGAGTATGGATTGCCAGCAACCTCACAAAGGATGAAGAGGGATATCGACTTACTCGAATAGGTGCAACAGAGAGCGACAAAGATGGTCGACGGTCTAAAGCATTTGTCTTATCAGGAGAGGCTGAATTTACTTAGCTTATTCACTCTCTCTTATAGACAAATAAACTGCAGTCTACTCTAAACGTTCCGGATTGTCCGCGACCAGGGTTGCTCATTAAGAGCAGAGGACATCTTTGAGTTCGCCCGTACAAACCAACTACGCGGCCATGCATACAAGTCGGGAATGAGCGCACGCGTTTAGACCGTCGACAATTTTCATTCAGCCAGCCGGTCCTCCGACCGTGAAACTCGCTTCCAAGCGAGATGTTTACGGCAGGCACAGTTAGTGTCTTTAAAAGAAAACTTGCTCGTCTAGTTTTCGACAGAGATCGGCTTGTACAGCATGACTATGCACAGTCAGTTTTGTAATATCTGTCGTATACAATCCCTCCGCACTAATTTATAGTGACCTTATGCACTTCCTTATGATTACGACTGAACTGTGACCCGATCACATGGTAAATGCCTGCAATTTTATTTTTAAGTACGAATCTGCGGAAGCACTGTACATAAATGGATTCATCGAGAGCTCTGCCTCTAACCCTCCAAATATATACATACATGCATAATAGTTTTTTCGTACCTCCCTTCCCCATTCCTCGGCTGGGCTCGAAGCGTACTGTGGCCGATCGCGTGGGGTTTTCTCTCGTCTGGTCTCTTTGACGCGAAAAGTCTCATCCGGCGTATCAATCCTACCCTGACGATGTCCGTTCTGTATCCCGTATTCAATACCACGTGCATGCCAGTCCTGTCCGACCCGCATACGCACGCGTCAACGCTCACATTTATTTCTGCCCTGACAATGTCCGATTATAGTTCGTTTTATACCGCCACATGCAGGCCAGTCCTGTCCGCATTTTTCCTTTACCATTATTAATAATGGTTTTTTTCTCATGTAAAATTAATCCAATCAGTTTTAAATTTTCAAGTGGAGTATTTTATCACCGCTATCTAATCCTTTTTCTCAACGGACTACAAATTCAAAAACTATGAATTGGATATTTTACATATTCTGCCTACCTCGCATAAACTGGTATGTAAAATTATTTTTCCTTCCATTGATTGGACACTGACGGGTCTTTAACAAAATTGTTATTATTAAGTTTTAGCGGGATCTGCACTTTCCTTTGAAATTCTTACTGTTATCGGTGTACTACGTGTTACCGTTTTAGGTCCTCTTTTGTTCCTGCTTTTTAAAAATGATATCTTGTCGGCATTTATCATTCTCAATGATTTAAGTATGTCGATGATCGCAAATATGCATATTCTTTTAATAAATCTACGGACCTTCATTGCCTGTAGCAAATCCCCGCTGACTTCATGCTCTCTCAGCTTGGAGCTCAAAATAGCTAACGGAATTCCCTCCGTCTATATGTCGCTCTATGTGTTTTGGACCTGAGTAACTATCCTAAACAGTGGTCCTCTATGCAAAATCTGTGATTGAATGTACGAACATCAAGGATTTAGGTCTACGCTACACATATAATTTTGATCACTCACCACAGGCTGGCAGAATAACGGCCAAGGCTGCCCAGATTTGTGGCTTTATTTCTGATATTCAAGTCGAAATATCGCAAACACCTTACACCTGAAAGTATAAAGATACTGTTAACGGTCTCATTGCCGAACACTCAGCTTCTTGACTTCGAGGAGGATCCTCCTGGAATTTTGTGGTAGATCAAGTGGTGACCCTCAATTATATCTTTAGAAACCCCTGTTTTTTTACTGGTTCCTAAATCCAATGCCACCACTCGTCCACAATAGCGAAAATGTTCGCTGTTCCTGATGTCATCTCCCGCATTCCGGCCTCATGCGGTCTGTCGACGCTCACGGTGGAACCCTCAATATTCGCCGTCTACTAGTAATTTGGTCGTACCTCCCTTCCCCACTGATCGGCTGGTCTCGAAGCGTACTGTGGCCGATCGCGTGGGGTTTTCTCTCGTCTGGCTTCTTGGACGCGAATAGTCTCATCCGGCGTATCAATCCGGTCCAGACGATGTCAGTTCTAAATCCCGTATACAATACCACATGCAGGCCAGCCCTGTCTGACCCGCATACGTACCCCTCAAGGCGGATATTTCTTTCTGCCCTGACGATGTCCGATTATTGTCCGTTATAAACCGCCAACTACAGGCCAGTCCTGCTCGCATTTTTCTGTCATTATTTTTATTGAGTGGTTTTTTCTCCTGTAAAATTAATCCAATCACTTTTAAATTTCAGTGAAGTTTTTTTGCAATCCTCGCTTTTCATTTTTCTCAATGGACTACTAATTCAGAATCTATTGATTGCATTTTGTAAAGTTTTTGCCTGTCTCGTCTAGAATTCCGAAGTAACTTTATTTTTACTTGCTTTGATGGACCCCGACGGGTCTTTTATAAAAACTTATTATATCTGAGTGTTATTTTTTTATACGTCTATCTGTAAATAGTGTTTACCAAGGCTCTGCCTCTATCCCTCAGATATACTGATTCATACTGAAATAATCTTTAAAATTGAGCTGCGCGCCCTTACCTTACATTATCTTTCAATTATTCTAGAATTTGCGGCCAGCACTCTTGCCCGTGACACTTTGGGAGACGACCCTAAACCGAGCGAGCTGGGGTTTGCTGGTCATCAGTCTGAACGCCATCTATCTCGGTGCTGAAAATAAACACATGATATAGGTCAGTCGTGTCTTACTGAAGCCTATTTATAGCCACGATATGCAACGTCATCATTTAAGAAGGCTTTATCCGAAGAAAAATGAGGCAACATAGTAAGTGGAGTCTTCCTGTGCAGACGAGCTTCAAGGAAATCCCCAGTAAACCCTTAGGCTGGAAAATGATGCATACGGCTTCTCTCTACGAATGTTGGATAACGTAACTTGACTTCCATTCCTTAAGATGCTGCAGAGAATCGGTATGCCATGCAGAGATCCACAAACCCTATGGATATTTCAGTACAGATTCATGATAGAAGATCCGACAAGACCTTCTAACTGCAGTCTATTCAGGCCTGGACTTGGGTGCTTAAGTGCAAGCAGACACTCCCTGTCACACTCAGGCTATTTTAAACGTCCTTCGGCCATGTATCACACCAGCATCTACTTTACTAATTGGAAACGGGAAAAAGAATTGGCTATTTATTAAGGCATGTTTGCAGCCATTATACTGACCCGTCCAAGTTGTTCACATCGGTCGATGGAAACGTTATCCTGTTGCAATCAAGAGATTGATTCACTTGGGCCCACTACTGTAGCTAACCTTATCTCGAACATACATGGACGAGCAAGATCAAGGTGCGTAGTAAGTGTTTACACGTGGACCACCGCATTGGTTAAGGCTGGAGACCCGTTGCCTTGCGCAGGCCCTCTAGTGGAACTGAAGTGCACACAGATTCTTTGTAAAGAGCTCATGTGGATTTCTCCTTGACAACTTAAGCTGAAATGCGTGTGGAGTCAGCACAAAAAGATCGAGCTAGATCGATTCACCAACACTTCAGGAAGTACGGTTCCAAAAATGCCATGGCCACGTATATGCTACCGGGGTGCGTTTCGTAGGTGTGGAGGAGAGTCCATATAAAAACACGGCGACGCAGACCAAAAATGCACTTCGGTTATTTCTCAATTAAACTTAGCATACATTATATTAATGGTAAGAAAAAATAAGTAAATAATTTGTATTCAAGACCCATGGGGGTCCGCTCATAGCAAGTAAGAATATATTTTCACATGAATTTTACAACAAGCAGACATAATTTATACAATACTTCACTCACAGTTATTGAATAAGCAGTCTATCACAAAGAATGCTGACTGAGCAGTGAGGAGGAACTCCTACCAATTAAACGAAGGAAATATGACTGGATTAACATTAAAGGAGAAAGAACCGTCGCTCATGAAAGGATAAATTGCAGGCAGGACCGGCTTGCATGCAGCAGTTTATAAAAGATTTCATGAAGAAGTAAGCATGCGGGTAGACAGGACTAGCCGGAATGCGGTATGGAGTAAAAGGTTCAAACGCATATCATCGAGGCAGAATTCATATGCCGGATGAGGCTATTCAAGTCAAAGTGGTGAGACGAGAAGAACTGAGACGCGATCAGTCACAGTGCGCTTCGAGTCCAGCTGAAGAGGGGGCAAGGGAGCTGCGACCAGGAAACTAGTGGATGGCGAATAGAGGGTTCTGCCAAGAGCGTCAACAGACCGTTTGGGATCGGAATGAGAAGATGACCTCAAGAACCGCAAAAATCAACGATCGGGGACTGAGGGTTAGCAATTGCGGGGGCAGAGTGGAATTCTGATGAGTGTCGATGATCGGCGAACCTGAGACGGTCTAGAGCGTGCATGTCAACCTAGCCAAGCCATTTCTTTCAGAGAATGTGTGAGGACGAATATTGAGTACTGTCAGGGACTAAAGGCATGAACTGAAAAGTCGAAAATAATTCAGATAGACACAAATGTTAATCAGGTGAATGCATCCGTAGCCATCTGAGTCTCTTATATTAGAGATAAATGAGGAGCGATCATATGGGCTCAAAGCGGAAATATTTATCGCCTTTCCTCAAATTTCTTTGAAGTCCTCAAATGTTGCCGTGCTATGAATTGCCTCCCCTGGTTATAGTAATCAAAAATTTTAAAGAGTTATTTTGGGGCGATTCATGTGGGCATTGTCAGTGAACATGAAAACATTTTCGAAAAAAACTTCTGCAAAAACGAGGCAGTGTGCGTGGTGGTTAAATTGCGCTTGCAATTATAATGATGGTAATAAACGCCCATTGATTAGCTTGAGCAAAGAATTGGATAGGCGGCCGGATACGAGGATGAGCACATATTGGAAAAATGAGGTACACAGATTTTCACGTTTGATTTTTTTAGGGGCCTTTGCCCAAAATGGCATAAAATACATGATATCTGTAAGGCGCTTAAGAAGGAAAGTCGGCCTCCTCCAGGATCACAGTAGATTTGATTGAGACTACGTCATACTTTTATTGTTTCTATGGCCTAAGATCGTCAAAACACATTTAAGCAGGTCCCTAGTCTCACACATCCGACATAATTTGGATATCGGTAACTTATGTTGTGCATTGCCGAAGGCTTTTCTGACGCCAAAGGTGGTTGCATACTTTGCTCAATCTATTTCCGCAAATGCTGTCTTGTATTGTATTTTGTATGCAAAACAGTAAGTTAGTTGGAAGTAGAATTGTACTGAGTAAGAGAGACAGCATAAGTGAGGAGGCTTGTGAAAACAGCTGAGTATATCGCAGGGGGGAGTGTCATGGGCTGATGGGCGGAAAATTAGCACAAGGTCTGAACAGAGGAGCATGACCTTAACGGTTTACTTTTCACGCGCATTTGGCATGATGTCTTGACAACCCGGAAAGCAAACGCCGCACGTTATATGTTTATTAAATATTTTTCGGGTTAACTTATCTGCCTTTAAGTTAATTCTAATATAAGCTAAGCGCAATTCCTTCTGTTCAGGATGTCTCACTAATTTCTTGTTTCCATACGTCTTCATCAGCTTTCAGTAAATGATTGCGAGAGTCACGTAGCTGGAGGTGTTCGTAAATGATATTTTACCCGCTGTATAGAAAGGGCTTATGTTGATTGAAGGCCTAGACCTTGAAGTGTTGACATTCAATTGGTCGGAAAGCCAATTGAAAAATATTACATACTTGCTGCCCAGATTTGATGATTTAGTAGGCTGTAACGGCTCCATTTCCGACATAGTGAAAATGCTCATCTATCCCCAATGCGAATGCATCATAGTAACAATGGTATTTAAGTAACATGATTGCATAGGACTGCCCCTATGTTTGAAAATATTGCAACGTTAAAAGGGAATATCATGTTTATATCTGGGTAATAATATCAACAACGAAATAAGTGCGTTGAAGTTCAAGTTCTAGAACCAGAAAAATAAATCTAAAACATAAGTTGAATGAACAGGTCGACAGCTGTGGGAGCTAAAGATGAATAGCGAGGACGAGACGGAGAAAAAACTGCGCTCATGAAATGACGATTTTTGGCGGGCCCGGGCTGTCGCTCGGCCCTTAAGACTACCAACAGAGGAAAGCGATATGGTATGCGGGTGTTGTGTAGGTGGGTAGCCCTGACCTCGGACAGTAAAGTTCTTTACGCAATAATGGGGGCGGGGAGTCTAGCGGATAATACTTATAAAACAGTGACCTCTAAATTATTACCGAAAAGTTTCAGAGTAAGACAACGAACACTGAGTGCGACAGGGAAAAAACTACAAGAAGAACGTAACATATGTGCCCACAACACTTGGGGATTTTAAGTAATTCATTCAGGAGGAATAAAGCCGTCGCGCGAAATGATGAAGGAAAATAAGAAGAATGCAGGCGCGCCTTAAGTGTGAGGTGAGGGGAAACACATTGCCTTATGGGGATAGTGGCTGCGACCTACGAGTAAATTATGTCGTAAATCAGAAATTTAGAAATCGCGCGCACAAAACCCTCATTCAGTGCATTAAGGTCATCAGCACCGACATATTTATGGGGTTCCAGTTGTTCTAAAGTAATACGTGAATAAAAAGCATCATAATGATTGTGCACGAGCATACTGGACTGCAGGGGGACTTAGAGTGAGGCTCAAATAGTGCTAGATTCACGACTCCCGTCGGACAACTCAGAGATTGGACGGCGATTGAAACGAAGGCTTCATAGCATGCATGCATCATGAACCTCGGACTCTATGCAAAGATATACATTTGAGAGTTCTCCGTACTACATGAGGCCAGTGCTTCTCAAATCTTAGACACTGAATTCTGATTGGCAAAAACGACAAGCGTAAACTGAGGCGCAGTGAAAGATTTGAGCGGACAAGGCAGATGTGGAGGCGGCCTTCTAATATCAAGCATGTGGGAAGATACAGAGTATGGGGAGTTATATTAA
>CACRXP010000198.1:283024-301671 GCA_902702965.1 Spirometra erinaceieuropaei | reverse complement strand
CATGCGTGCTTCTGAGCAAAAGAAAATAGAATCCGCCCAACACTTTTTTGCCAAAATAATTTTAACCCTGGAACACCGACATTTGTCTTACTAAGAACGTTGCCGGCTTACAGGCCTTGATCCTTTATGGTTTCATAGATTAGAAAAGGCACTATTTTGTTATTTAAGCTTTTATCTAATCACAGCTTTAACCCATTCACTACTTTAGGACACCATGTTCAACCCCGACGGAACAGTCACCTTGAGGTATTTTAATTTCTTCCTCTAGCAAGTACTGCTAAATATCGTCGGTTCTTTTCTGCAAATGCAATTGCTATTTGAAGTAAACTCTCCAGGAGTGTTTAAACTCTGCAAAATGATCCTTTATATATCGGAATTACTATTCGATTTTTGCAATCAGAAAAGCGCCCACAAATTTTGGGTGCTGAATCCACTGATCGACTCTCCCGTAGCGGTGGCGTTTGTGGTTTCTGATCACTATGGCCGCTCTTACCAGGGATAATTTCTTTGGTCAACAGCGAAAGCTGTTCTTTGACGCTTCTGTTTAGACTAGCTCCAACTCCATGAAAGGAATTGGCGTCTGATAATATCCGATACCGTGCAACCCCTCCCTTCTTGACTGTCGACAGTTTGCCGCCAGCAGTTTTTTCTCCTGAACCCTGCAGACCATAAAAACCACCATCAACTTTATTTTTTATACCTTTTCGACATGAGTTTTTTCCACTGCTGGCCGAATTTTTGTTTAACGCTTCCCTGACAATGCCTGCAAACTGGCATTAAATAAACTTATTATTATTAAGTTATTTCAGTCAGTGTGTCACTGTATTTGAGCGGAATAGGCGTACGTCCTTGATCTCCCTATTTATACAACAAATGTTAGGAAATGTCCGCATTACTTGTATGCAGACATTGATTCTCATATGCCACTGGTCTCATGACTAAAAGGTAACGTAGTCCGCTTGTTTCTGCATAATATATCTCTTAAGCCGTCATTGAAATGTCTCCACGCATTGAGACATGGCAATCATCACGGGCAGGTTATGCCACGGTTCCGCGACACGGTTGGAGAAGAAATACTTTCGCACATTCAATCTACCCTGGGGTACACGTAGCTTGAAGGGATGTCCCAGGAGGTTAGTTGTAGTGGCGAGTTGGAAAAACTCGTCACACCGAGAGGACGCAGCCCAAGCCACGCACGATACTGACAGTTTGTATCAAGTCTCCGCTCCACTGCCTATGACTCAGAGGATAGAGATTAAGGTTAGCTAAGCGGATCTCGTATGACAGCGCACTTTGACCTCTTATTAATTTTGTTGCTCGCCTCTGTACCCTTTCGGGCAGGTTGTAATCCTCATGTTTGTAATCCTCACGTTTGTTAAACTGCATCTCGAGTATGCAATTCAGCTCTCCAGGGCTGAATTGCATACTCGAGATGCAGTTTAACAAACGTGCCGAAGACTTTGAAGAGACAGTCTTCATCGAAAACGGTGAATACGCGCTTGATGGCATATCGCATTGAATTTGTTGCCTTGGCCGTCATACAACATGTGTAGAAGGCTTTAGGCTGTCTATAACCCAGACTCCGAGATCTTTCTGCGTTTCTGCATCTCGAAGTGGCATCCCGTTCAGATGGTACTGCCGCGTACTAGGGGTCTGCTTTCTGGGGCGCAGTTTGGTACATTTGTTCAAATTGAAGGACAAGAGTTATCTGCGGGACCACTCGCCCAATCGACACGGATTTTCTTGGAAGTTGGTCTCATCGGCAGCATTGTGGATGACTTTCCAGATTTTAATGTCATCCGTAAATATGGCACTATCACAGTCCAATCCATCTACACAAACATCGATGAACAAGAGAAAGAGGGTTGGTCTGAGCACCGAGCCTTGTGGGACCCCACTCTTTATTAATGTGCGACTTGATTGTTGTTGCTTTACGCAGACAATTTGGGAGTGACCGACGAGGAAATTCTCGATCACTCTGAAAGATTGCCGCCGATGCCCATGACTCTCAACTTGTACAAGACACCCTGAAGCGGAACACTATCGAACGCCTTCCGGAAATCAATATAAGCCATATCCACAGTGTGTTTTGCCTCCAGTGCTATTGTCCAACTTTGCACTGTATATAGCAAGTTCGTTGCACATGAGCTTCCCCTACGGAAACCACATGGTGCATTGGACAACAGTTTGTTGCTTTCCAAAGAAGCCCTCGAATTCTTTTTGATGATTTTCTCCATTACTTTGCAGCAGATTGCTGTCGTACCGACAGGTCTGTAGTTTGTCGCATGAGCACGACGACCGTTTTTGTAAAGGGGTGTAATGTGTGCCGTCTTCCATTTTGTAAGAAAGATTCCAGAATCAAACGATTTCTGGCCAATAAAGGATAATGGCCTGGCCAGCTTTTGGGCAAGTTCAAAGAGCGGCTTTTCTGGGATTTCGTCCGAACCGGGAGATTTATATTCCTTCAAGCTTTTTAGTTCTTTCAGAATCGTTTTTACTCGAAACACAATATTTTCGATAGTGAGATCTCCCACGTTCTCGGAACTTTATGGAATGAAGTCTGCTTCGCTTGTGAAAACGGGCTGGAAAAATTGAGAAAAATGCTCAGCTTTATTTGTAATGTCCGATATCTCCCAACCTTCATCATTCATCATGGCAGGAATAAGATTCCTGTTACGTTTGCTCTTCCGCAAATAGCTGTAGCACAATTTCGGATTTCTAACAAATCTGTGGAGCAAATTACTCTCAAAATCCTGTCGTCTCCTAAAAATCAGGCTTTTCACCATATTCCTTTGCCCTTTATATTTTGTAAACGCTGCATTGTTGTTGATTTCGCGAAACGTCTACCACAGCCTTTCTTTTTCTTGATTTCGTTTTTGGGTTCCCGTGTTAGCACTGAGGCTGTTGGGATGTCCGTGGCTTTGATAAGGGACAGTGGCTCTTCAGTAAATGCAGCAACCGATCGTGGAATAAATTTTACGTCCTCTTCAGCGTTTCCGGAGAAGAGGAAATCCAAGTCTATTTGTGATTCCTCAGCTCTCATTTGCTGAAAGTCCCCTTTCCGTATATTCGACCTCGTATCGCCTTTTGCATACGGTTTAGAATACAGGTCGTCCTCCCATAAAAGTACTGCATGATCACTCCGACCCAGCGAGAGTAGGTAGAACACCTCGACTATAATGTCAGGATCTTTGGTGAAGACGAGGTCCAGACAAGTGGCCTGTTGCCCTCCACGCGGTCTAGTTAGAAACAGGAAACGTTGCGTAAGAGGAGCTTCTACGGTTGTCTTGAGTAGACGGTAATCGAAGGCATTCTTCAAGCACTTCGCAAGCATATCGCCCCATTGAATGCAGGGCGCGTTAAAATCCCCCATGAGAACAACGTCTGGTCGACTGGCGATCTCTTTTATGCTTTCCAGTAGACAAGTGTGTGAGTCGGGATCCGCCTGAGGGGGCCGGTAGATAGTTACGACTTCGAGGGAGTGAGACTTCCGCGTCTTTATAGTCAACCAAATTGCCTCTGTGTCTTTAGAAATCTTTTCCATTCTCTCACATACTCTGTATTTGCTCTTGACATACATGGCAACTCCTCCACCCCGGCGGCCTCTCCTGTCTCTCCTAAACAACTGGTATCCCCTAGTGCTACCTCGCAAGCACCTACGTTCTCTGACAGCCACGTTTCTGTTATTGCTATAACATCGGAAGATGTATCGGCTACCTGTATTCTCAGGTCGTCACGCTTGGAAAACAGACTCTGAGCATCGGTGTGAAAGAATTTAAGTTTGCAACATACGAAAGTGCTCCTTCGATTTGTCTCGGGCTTGCCAATATTATGTTGCCGACGCCATCATGGTGACTGGCTGGTTCCAGAGCATCATCGCATTCCTCCGTATCACTCGTCCCCTGAAAATAGCCAAGTTGCTCTCTCCTGTTGCAAGTCTCCTCTTCAGCTCCGTAACTAGCTCGCGGTGTTTCAGGCGTTCCGCTGGACAATAGTCCGACTGAAAAAAACTTTCTTTTTAGAGTTTCGGAGGCCGCTTTTCCTGGACAGAAGTAAGCTAGCCTACCCTTTGCTGCCCTAAACAATTTACAGAGTTTGTGGCCGCACAGTTTCCGATTGTTCGCTCACATTCTTTCCGATCCTGAAGGCTGCGCAAATGGTTACCCGTTCATTCAAATTAAGCATTTTGTTCAGTAGGTGTTGAAGCATATCAAGGTCATCGGAAATCCTCTCCTTCGGGGTAGGAGCATTCGACTCCGATGGGTCCTGGACGACTACGCATTGTTGACGATCCAGCGGTTCATTTGTTCTGTTTCTGGCGGCGTTGTTAGCTGAAGGTCTCAGGAGATCCACCGGAGTCGTATGGGGTTTTATGCTCCTGTTGTGGTGTTTACCTATTCCACCTTGCCACGAGCTTGTTCCCTCACTTCCAACCGAGGGTTCTATTGCACACACGGAATGGCCGAGAGAAGTGGATGGTTCGCGCTGTTAACCGCGTTTTGCCAACAATCGTTCGCTTGAACGAGTTCTCTTAAAACAGCCACCTCTTTTTCAAGTTTTTGGACCTTCAACAGAATATAGGAGCACCCAGTGCACGGCTCGTCCTCGTAACTAACAGATTTTGCTGTGATTGCGCCCTTAGCGCGCTTTGTGGGCCCCTGGTTGACACTGTAAAAAGAGCGAGCGCTGATCCTGGGTAGCGAGGCCATCTCAGTAGACTTTCCTTCCTACATAATGCCGTTCCTGGTCGTGGAATTACCAAAACGTTGCTCTGTGCCCATAAATTTTGTATGCTCGTAAGTGTATATTCGCTTTCGAAATTCCAACTGGTAATTACGACTGTATACGATGGAGTACGGCAAATATTCAAAACTAAATGGTCAAAAATACACCAGTTTTTAAAACGTCGCTGTAGAGAAAAAAATACGAACGGTAGGAAATATATGCAAAAGCCGTTTGAGGATAACGAGTGCCCTGAATAAATCCTGATCTTCCTGAGTGTCAATGATTTGTTTTCCTAGGCCAGTATCTGCGTGCGAATCGACTCTGAAGTCCGTCCGATTTTGATGAAAAACAAATTTCGCTAAGAGACCAACTTCTGATAAGATTCCACGCGAGAAAACATTCCCAGAGACGCAGAAATTAATTTAGGACGTACATTTACAGCGGCAACCCCAGAGACAGTAACTGTGAAGTAGTATCTACGTCAAAGTAGTCCCAGTTGGAGCGCAGAAAATATCGTGGTGCTCAGTCGGGCTTGGTCACACAATTTGTGGGGTCAGTTTTGCCTGCTTTCATTCAAACATTTGTGTTGGCTGACTTCGGAGATATCGAAGTTCCAGCTGATCGGCTAATTTATTGGGAAATATAACATAAACGCTAATCAAGCCCACTGATTTAGTTGGCTGTAGCGGTTTCGAATGTTTCCTCACTAGGCATATTCCACCATTTGCCTGCCAGAAGGTATCAGTAACATAGCCTAGATACTCATCCATCCTCCATACGAATTATCAAAATAACAGTGGTACTCAAGTAACAGAATTGCGTATAACTATCCCCATTTATGAATATATTTGAGTGAAAATAAATGATTCTTAGCAAATATTTAGGTAATAAAATTTAGATAATAAAAGTAGCAAAGTAAATGTGTCAAAGTTCATGCTATGGGCCTTAAACAGAATAAATTTACAACATAGCCTGAATGGGCAGAACATGAGCCGCTTAAGTCAAGGCGGCTGAATGCCTGGAAGGAGAAACTACTGATAAGTAAGTAGAGAGATTCTGGGCGGGTCGAGTTCCTACTCGTCCCATGTAATTGGCAACAGAGGGCTCATTGGTGACACTTAATGGTGGCTAGTACTGGACTGCATGATAGTTCTGGTCGTAGGGGGCTGGCGGTACTGATGGAAACGTAGGCAAATGACCGAATATTACTTAATTAAATGTAAATAGTCCTGAGAATGGGAAGAAGTCGATGTTTGCTCATGGGAAGCTGTTTAACCTCGTCGACCTGCTGACACTTTGCATATACGACTTATGAACCAACTGCACAAATGTCTTTTAAAATGGAATGTCAACTGTGAATCAACTGTGCAAAAACTCGGTGCCTCGGTGGGATTCGAACACAAGACATCAAGGCGAGGCCTTAGTACAGCCAACGCTGAACCATCTTAGCAACAAGGTCACACCGGACGACGCGAGTTTAATCATATTTGCGTCAGATTTACCCGCCCCACCTTCTACAACGTCTGAAATCCACCAAATCTGCTACAGAAAACTGACTGCTGAAGCAGGATTTCCTAAGTAATACATCTGTTATCCACCAGATGATTACCACGCTCACGTAATTTGGACATGGGGCGTCGTAGCCAAGAGGGTCAGGGAATTGGCTGTAATCAAGCCTCCCCTCACTGTCGCGGGTTCAAATCCCACCAAGGCACCGATTATTTTTACAGTTGGGTCAGTAAATTTATAAGGGAGCTTGATTTTAGCAGTAAAGATCAGCCAGTCCTTGAAGGACAGCCGGCTCCCAGCACTCAGTTTTGTGATTTAGTTAATAAACTTATATCGAATCCACCCCGTTCCCACGCCTGGCCACTCAGGTCTGACCTTGCAGTTAGGTCAAATAAGCTAGATGAGAGTTTAGTGAGATCTTTACCTGTTCCGATCCTGAATTCCTAACTTAACGCTACAGTTCTGAAGCCCTCTTACACATCAGACTGCAAAATGCAAGAATATTGCATTGCTGATAAATTTTCTAATCCCACTGTAGTCTGACACCCCAAATAATAAGGCCCTTTCCTGATGTTAACTGTTTCCCGAAACCATTACGTCCGCTACCTAACATAAACTACCCCTCATATTATGCTAACAATTCCCAAAATCCTATTTTCTTGCCTCCTATTTTTCCAACCCAACAAAATAGTTTTCCTCTTCCCGGGTCCTCCTCAAATGTTTTTCTACCTAATGCTGCATCTCTAGTTAGTAATTACCCCACACATTTTAGACCGCAGCAACTTTGTTCTCCACCAATTGCTTCGTTCCAACAGCTTAATTTTCCACCTCCGGCTCTTCCTTTTTTATAAGTAGCAATGAGCGGAACCTACATATTAGGATACGCTCAGTATTGTCTCTCTCAACGCAAGATCTGTCGTGCAAAAGATGGCACACCTAAGAAGTGTAGCTGTTGAGTTTGACACAGACGTATTGTGCATTACAAAATCTTGGGTCCACTCTCTAATTTCAGACTTGGCACTTAATTTAGATAGCCTCAGTTTATACCGCCAGGACCGTGCCGAAAGACGCGGCGGTGGATGCCTTCTTTACATAAGAGCAGTACTTGCACAATCGCCTTATAACTTGAACATTTCCTCCTTCTCTGAAAATTTATGTTTTGCTTCGGTAATCCTTCCGCAAAATAGGAAAGCCTTAGTCGGATGTGTATATAATCCTCCTTGTTCCTCCGGAAATGAAAGCCAACTTTGTGAGCTCTTTGAAAAAATTGCAGAAACTTCTTTCGATGTCAAGATAATCGTAGGCGATTTCAATTTGCCAGAAGTTGACTGGCACACGCATACTTCTGATCCTTAATTCCAGAAGCTGCTTGAAACCATCTATTTTTCAAACTTACCTCAATTACTTCACTCTTTGACCAGAAACTATAATGTTTTAGACATAATTTTTACTAATGACACCTTCCCTTTATCTATGGATTTCTATCAGGACCTCTTTGCAAGTGATCATGCATTAATCCATTGTCGCCTTCCAGTTGCCATTTCCGCAAAGCCAACAGTTCAACGTAGTATTTTTGACTTTGCTAATGTTAACAAGGAATTAGTTAATAACTTCAAATGCACTCTTGATTGGCACAATATTTTTTCAAATAATGATCTAAATTTTTTCAACAATTTATTACAATGCGTAACAGAAGGTCTTCTTGACCTTATTCCTCGGAAGATGTTCAAATCGAGTGCTAATTCCACCGCTATCCCACACTTTCTTAAAAACAGACTTAAAAAGTTACGGAAGCAGTTTAAAGATCCTTCTGTGAGCTCATTATCAGTTCATCTAAGAATCGTTGAAATATTTGAACTAGCTTCGAAAATGAGGCTGGAGCGAGATAGGCGTAGAGAGTCTTTAACTATTAATGACGTGAATTCTTCTAAATCAGTTGCTCAGATATTCCGTCAGAGATCATCTGCTAAGTCCCACCAAGTCATTCCGCCCTTGTTTAGTGCTAGTGATGACTTCATTACAGAGGAGTCAGGCAAAGCAGAAATTTTAAATTCGTTCTTTGCCAAGCATTTCACCATTGAAACTGATCCGATCCCTTTAATTCCTTCGTTGTCTGATGCTTCTCTTAGCTTCATTAATTTTTCTCCTGAATGTATTCAAAAACTGATAAGCCATCTTCCTAACTCTCACTCAGTAGGTACGGACAATATCCCAAACTCTTTGATAAAACAGCTAAGAGATTTTCCTCCTCTGCTTAGCAAAATCTTTTCAGTATTTCTCGTAAATGGCTTCTTCCCTGACTATTGGAAAACTTCTATTATTATTCCAGTATTTAAGTCTGGCTGTCGTTCTGACGTACAGAACTATCGAGGTGTCCATAAAACACCCTCTCTCGCCAAAATCTTTGAAAAAATTATCGCCATAAAAATTACCGAATTTTGCATAGCCAATCAAGTTATTAGCCCTTCCCAGCATGGTTTTTTACCAGATCGTTCTTCTGAAACTTTTCATCTATCGTTTCTCAATCTACTTACCTCTCTTCGTAATGATCACCTATCTGTTGTCGTTATTTATTTTGATCTTAGTAAATCCTTTGAAAAAGTGCCACATAAAAGACTCTTGACTAAATTGGAAGCTATGGGAATTCGCAGTTCACTAATAGACTTTCTCAGGTCATACCTGTCTAATCGTAAATAAAAGGTTTTGGTGGGATTTTCACTTTCCAGTGAAAGTCCTATCGTAAGCGGTGTCCTACAAGGTACCGTTTTAGGTCCTCTTTTGTTCTTGCTTTACATAAATGATATTTCAGCCGCAGTTAAACATTCTCAATCATTTATTTATGCCGATGATCTCAAATGTGTATATTCTTTCAAAAAATCTACGAGCCTTCATTGCCTGGAGCAAATCCATGCTGACTTGCTTGCTCTCTCAGCTTGGAGCTCAAAATGGCTAGTGGAATACTGTCCGTCTAAATGTCGTTATATGTGTTTTGGACCTGATAGGCTACCCCAACCTGTGGTCTTTCAAGGAACACCTATGACTGAATGTACCACCATCAAGGATTTAGGTGTAAGCTGCATTAGTAATCTTGATCTCTCGCCGCACGCTGACAGAATTACAGCCAAAGCTGCTCAGATTTGTGGCTTTATTTCTTACAATTTCTATCTTCCTGAAATTAAGTTAAGGCTCTATCGTATGTTTGTACTTCCCATTCTTGAGTATTGTTGCCCATTATTTGGTTTGATGAATGAAGCCAGTCGTTTAAAAATTTAAAATGTCCAAAGACGTTTTTCTAAAAACCTTTAGATGTGGAACATCCCAATTTCTCCTACTCAGATAGATGCCAGCTAATTAACCTAAAATTTTTATGGGTTCGAAGACTAGAAGCGGACTTCTGTCTCCTCTTTCGCATTAATCATAGTTCAAATTTTCCTCGGATTTCAGCACTTACCCCTAGTAGTCGCCCATACAATCTTCGCAACTCGTCTCTAATTATACCTCCTCCAGCGTCCTCCACCTCCAAGCGCTCCCTTTTTTCGCTTCCATGTATACTTTTCTCAGGAATAACCTTCCAATAAATATAAGATCATCAGAAAATCTACACACATTTAAGAGAAGGCTACGCCTTTATCTGAATACTGACTCGATTAAACTTTTATTTTCCTCATCCTTTCCAGACAACTTTTTCTATGATACTGAGAAAGGGCCACCGGGAATTTAGCATGCCGCTATTAAATTTCCGTATCTGTTCACGTTTCCTTTCTTTATGAGTAGTCTCGCTACCTAAGATCCCTCACCAGGAATGTTAATTATTCCAATTTTTTAGTTCATGCATCGTGCCCTCACAGAATGCGCGCCATCGACGCTCTTGGCGAAACCTTCTGTATTTGCCATATACTAGTAGTTTGGTCGCATCTCCCTTCCCCCATCCTCGGTTGGACTCGGACGAATGTAATCGACCGCATCGGGGTTCCTATCAGCTCGAGACTGGTTCACAATTTCGCCACATATTTATCTTATTCAAGGCCACATACAGGCCAATCCTGACCGACCCGACTACGTACCATTTTATGAAATTCGTTACACAAAGCCATGTGCAGGTAACATTTATTTCGGCCATGTTGATGTCTAACTATATTCCATTCTATACCGCCACATGCATGCCAGTCCTCCCTGTATTCATCTGATGCTATTTTTTGACGGTTTTTTCTCCTGTCAAATTAATAAAATCATTTTTAAACATTGCGACGGAGATTTTTCCTCACCCTTCGTTTTTCATTTTGCTTAGATAGACAGATAGATAGATAATTTCTATTAAAGACCCGTCGGACTCCCATCAATCAATCATGTTCAAATAAATTTGCATGCGAGTTTTAGACGAGGTAGGCCGAATCGTTACAAAATGCAATTCCCAGTTTCTAAATTAGAAGTCCATTGAGAAACATGATGATTGAGGGGTGAAAAAAAACTCCTTAAAAAAAGTAAAAAAGGATTGGATTAATTTTGCAGTAGAAAAAAACCCTCCATAAAAATAATAACAGAAAAAAGCGAGCAGGACTGGCCTGTAGGTGGCGGAATATAACGGAATGTTGTCGGTCATCGTCAGGGCAGCAATAAATGTCAGCCTTGATGGGTACGTATGCGGGTCAGGCAGGACTGGCTTGCATGTGACGTTGTATACGGGATTCACAATTGACATCGTTTGGGCCGGATTGATACGCCGCGTCAAAGAGGCCAGACGAGAGGAACCGAGATGCGATCGGCCACAGCACGCTTCGGGCTCAGCCGAGTAGTGAGGAAGGGAGGTACGACCGAACTACTAGTAAACAGTGAAGATTGAGGGTTCCGCCGTGAGTGTCGACAGACCGCATGAGGTCGGAATGCGGGAGATGACATCAAAAACCGCGAAAATTGTCGCTATGGGGGGAAGGATTGCAATGGATTTAGAAACCAAATTAAAAAACAGGGGTTTCTAATGATATAATTAAGAGTTACCACCTAATCTACCACTAAATCCCAGGAGGACCCTTCTCGAAGTCAAGAATCTGAGTGTTCGGGAATGAGACCGTTAACAGTGCCTTTATGCTTTCCGGTGTAAGATGTTTGCGCAATTTCGACTTGAATACCAATAACTTAGGCGATAATCTAATTGGAGGCGGAAGATTATTCCAAAGGAAGGCATATTTAGAAGCAAAGAAGAGGGAGCGCTTAGATGTAGTACAAAGAGGCGGCGGAATCACCATGCAAGAGTTGCGCGTGGCATAAGACCGATCTCGGACATCTAATCTCAAAAACTATGCATTGCACTTTGTACAGATTTTGCCTACCTCGTCTAAAATTCACATGTAAGTTTATTTTTACTTGGATTGTTTGGACCCCAACGGGTCTTCAATAAAAATAATTGAATTGAATAATTTTGAATCAGCCTAAACAAGTCTGAAAATGCAATGCGTCAAAGTGCGTAGTTTAACATTTGAATTTTGGCCAAAACCTCCGTCAAAACATTAGTATTATAGAAACGAGACTGAAGTAGTAAATGAAGAAAGGCATAGAGATCTGGGAATGTGAACGACCACAAATGCATTACCATCAAAACATTGCAAGACAATGGTCCAGAAGGCAACTAGTACTCAATTGTAGGTTAAGCTGCATTTAAAATATATCATGTTAAAATATTCAAAAGAATTTTTGGGCATGCTTATAAGACTTCATCTTGAACATTAAATACCAGCAAATGCACTAGGAATAAGGAAGAATACTGACCTCATCGAACAGGCGCAACGGAGATAAACGAATACACTCGAAAAATTAAGTATCTGTTCTACCAGGATAAGTTGAATGGCCTAATGTTTCCGCATTGTCTTGAAAAGCAATTAAGCTGTAACCTTCTATTGGCATTCCTGTGATATGTCGCAACGATTTCTTGCTAAAATCAGAGGATGTCTTCGAGTTCGCTGCACACGGCCACCCCCACAATGTCAAAAATGAACGCACGCAATTAGAACGCAAAAACTTATCCTTCAACCTGTCAGGCATAAACGTATGAATACAACTGCATTGCTTCTGTACAAAGCGACAATTTCCTATTTCAGCAGAGAAACAAACTACAAAAACAATACATTACGGATGCGCCCAGCAGTCCGCGGTCTCATGGAAGCCATTTAGAAGAAATTAACCAGCTGCCACCCTGATCTACTGATTTAGTGGGCTTTAACGACTCCATTTCCGACATAGTACAAATGCTCACCCATCCCCAATGCGAATGCATCATAGTAACAATGATAATTAAGTAACATGATTGCATAGAACTGCCCATATTTTTGAAAGTATTCGAACGTCAAAAGTGAATATCTTGTTTATATCTGGGTAATAATATCAACAACTAAATGAGTGCACTGAAGTTCAAGTTCAGAGAACTAGAAAAATAAATCTACAAAATGACTTGAATGAACAAGACGACAGCCGTGGAAGTCAAAGCAGAATGGCCAGAATGGGACGGAGAAAAAAAACCCCTCAATCATAAAACACTATTTTTGGCGGGCCCAGAGTTGCCGCTCGGCCCTTAAGACTAACAGTAGGGAGTTGCCGCAGGGAATGTGGGTACTGTGTGGGTGGTAACCTTGTCTTCGGGACGTGAAAGTCTTGACGGAGTGGTGGGTGAGTTTTACGGATAGTGTTTTCTTCAAATTTAAAACGAAGCCGCAAACGAGGGGAATTACTTATTGAGTTTATATCGGTTAATAGACTGTTTCAAAGGGAGATGTGCTTGAAATCAAAGAAATTGGAACATATGGAGGTAAAAGGAACAGAAGAGAGGGTGATTATGGAAGATTTGACATTGATGTATGGGCTACTCACTTGAGTGAGGGGTTGTTATAGATAAGATTTTGACATAAAATTAATGCGGAAAACGTGAAGGTGGCCAGCTTACAGTTGCCCGAACACAGGGAATTTCAAATCCGTCTGTCGGAGACTAATCTAGTGAGAAACAATCGTATGTGTTTGCTATAATAGATTTTTAGTGAAATGGCATTTAATATTTCTAGTATTAGGACGGTCAGACATTTACAACAAGTAGCAGAATAGACAGCAATATTTAGGAATAGGAAGGATAAGCATGATGACCGCTAGGGGATAATGGGTAAAGATGAACACCTAGTAATTTGTCACGAACCTATTATCATATGTATATATAGATACAAAGTCGATGTTTATTATTTGAAGGATTGATAATTAGGATACTTCAAAAAGTCACGAATTGGTGCACGTAAGATGTGCGAAAACAATATGCGACTTTTACTGGGACAGAGTACAATTGGGTGTGCTGAATCCTATTCAAAGAGGACAGGTGGGCCCATCTACAATAAACTGCATATCAGTGACCAACGCGATTTATTACCAAAAGACTTTCTGACACCCAAGTCGATTGCATATATTGCTCAGCCTATTTCTGTAATTATTGCATTGTATTGTATTATATTGAATTGCATTGTATTGTATTGCATTGTATTTCTGTAATTATTGCATTGCATGTTATTGCATTGTATCACATTATGGGGACGTTAGGTGTTTGGGCGTTGATGGAACTGCATGCAAGCGAATAATGATATAAAATAAGCGCGATTCTTTCTGCTCAAGTTACTTCATCAATTCCCCGTTTTTACACCAATTTATCCGACTGCAGCAATGATTGTGAGAGTCAGGCGTCTTAAATTATTTGGTGGGTCAGTTTTGCCCAGATTCATGCAAGCCTTTGTGTTGGCTGAATTTCGAGGTATAGGGGTTCTAGCTGATCGGCTGATTTATCGGGAAATAAAACATAAGCGCTAATCAAGCCCACTGATTTAGTTGGCTGTGGCGGTTTCAAAAGTTTCCTCACTAGTCACATTCGGCCATTTCCATGCCAGAAGGTATCAGTAGCATAGTCTAAATACTCATTTATCCCCCATACCAACTTAACACAATAACAGTGGTACTCAAGTAACAGGATTGCGTAAAACTAGCCCCATTAATTAATATATTTGTGAGAAAATAACTGATCACAAGCATATATTTAAGTAACAATAAAAGTAGCAACGTTAATGTGTCAAACTTCAGGTTATGAGCCTTAACAAGAATACCTATACAACAAAGGCTGAATGGGCAGAACGTGAGATACTAAAGTCAAGGCGGTTGTATGCCTGGAAGGAAAAACTCCCGATGAATAAGCAAAGAGATTTTGGGCGAGTCGAGTTCCTGCTCATCCCTTGTAATTGGCAACAGAGGGCTCATTGGTGACACTTGATGGTGGCTAGTGCTGGACTGCATGGTATTTCTGGTCGTAGGGGCTGATGGTACAGATGAAAACGCAAGGAAATGACCGAATATTACTCACTTAAGTGTAAATAGTCGTGAGAGTGGGAAAAAGTCGAAGTTTGCTCATCTTAACGATGCTCATCTTAACCTCGTCGGCCTGCCGACACTTTGCAAAGACGACTTATGAACCAACTGCGCAGATGTCTTTTAAAATTGAATGTCCACTGTGAATCAACCGTGCAAAAACTCGGTGCCTCGGTGGGATTCGAACCAAAGACAGCAAGGCGAGGCTTAAGTACAGCCAACGCTGAACCATCTTAGCAACAAGGTCACACCGGACGACGCGAGTTTAATCATATTTGGGTCAGGTTTACTCCATCCAAACTTATACAACGTCCGGGATCCACTAAATCTGATACAGGAAACTGACTGCTCAAGCAGGATTCCCTAAGTAATACATCTGTAATCCACCAGATGACTACCACGCTCAAGTAATTCAGACGTGGGACGTCGTAGCCCAGACGGTTAGAGCGTTCGCTGCAATCAAGCCTCCCCTCGCTGTCGCGGGTTCAAATCCCACAGAGGTACTGCGTTTTTCTAACACTTGAGTCAGTGAATTATTTGGAATCAGGCTAACAACATCTAAAAACTCACAGTGCGTATTCTTACGTCTGAACGTAGGCCAAAACCTCCGTCAAAACATTAGTATTATAGAAACGAGACTGAAGTAGTAAATGAAGAAAGGCATAGAGATCTGGGAATGTGAACGACCACAAATGCATTACCATCAAAACATTGCAAGACAATGGTCCAGAAGGCAACTAGTACTCAATTGTAGGTTAAGCTGCATTTAAAATATTTCATGTTAAAATATTCAAAAGAATTTTTGGGCATGCTTATAAGACTTCATCTTGAACATTAAATACCAGCAAATGCACTAGGAATAAGGAAGAATACTGACCTCATCGAACAGGCGCAACGGAGATAAACGAATACACTCGAAAAATTAAGTATCTGTTCTACCAGGATAAGTTGAATGGCCTAATGTTTCCGCATTGTCTTGAAAAGCAATTAAGCTGTAACCTTCTATTGGCATTCCTATGATATGTCGCAACGATTTCTTGCTAAAATCAGAGGATGTCTTCGAGTTCGCTGCACACGGCCACCCCCACAATGTCAAAAATGAACGCACGCAATTAGAACGCAAAAACTTATCCTTCAACCTGTCAGGCATAAACGTATGAATACAACTGCATTGCTTCTGTACAAAGCGACGATTTCCTATTTCAGCAGAGAAACAAACTACAAAAACAATACATTACGGATGCGCCCAGCAGTCCGCGGTCTCATGGAAGCCATTTAGAAGAAATTAAACAGCTGCGCGAACGGGATCGTAAAGCAGGGATCCAGATGCCGTGAGGTTGGGATGAGGGCAAACGATCAGCACGAATGATAGGCTTGTTTACTGTCAAAGAAAAAACGATCCCCGAAGGGTATTCGTTACAAAATAAATGCGTACATTCGGAAAAGTCAATTAGTGCGTTTCGTGATTGCTATCTGACATTACATCATGCTGAAAAGTACTGAGCACCCATTAGTCGTTAAAATGTGGAATCGCACACCACTGCGCATGACGAAGACACCCTAAGGAGCTCTTGAAATTTTGCATTTGGTATGGACTACGTTGTGTACTATCTGAGATGTATAAGTCGACGTATGCGCAGGTACAAAGAAAGGCAAATGAAGGTTTCACGGTGTAAAACACTCATATTTACAAATGTTCAAAAGCGAAATGTGGCCTATGTTGCAGTGCAAAATTTTAATAATACGTGGTTTGCTAACAGAGGAGTGGTAAAAATGTCTTTCAGTGAGTACGAATGTCAATTTACCATTTTCAAGTTTTACTATGAATACGAACCCGCCGTGGAGATCTTCCCATAAGTGATCAAACCGTACTTCACGGTCAGGGCCGGTGTTAAAACACAATTGAGTAAACCAAAGGCGAAAGAGGACGCGGGGGGATAGCACGGCGTAAACCCGCATCTAGGCGTGCCACCACACCTCCTGGTCTACAATACAGACTGGACAGTATTTTATACATCAAGAAAAGAGAAGTTGGACTGCTCGGAACTCAAATTAGCGTGGCGAGAGCCTGCAACTGGGATCTCAGCAACAACCCTGGTCTACAATAAACATTGACTAGTACTGGGATTCCCATAGAAAACAAGCGCAACGGATGGCGTGGTTTGGGCCGCATTAAACTGTGCCGCCACTCCCCGCTCAGATTCCATGGAGTGAAAGCATCGCAGAGACCACACTAGGAAGGAGCCATTGTAGCCTGACTCTCAGGCAATAAACCCTCCACTCCACATAAGCGCATATACTGAGCCGACTGCGAGGTCCTAAGTATCCGTAATTTCGCAGTCTTCGAAGCCAGGTCAGAAAAGGAAGAGTTCATGTAGCGCCGTTTTTGTTTTCCCCTCCAACAGGTGCCTGTAGTGGCTTCTCTGCAGATGAGACGCTTCGGTAGACGTGCATCATTTATTCTCACGGGGTGGCCGTTCCAGCGTAGTAGAAATTGCCTCAACATTGTGCGGGTTCTGCGTATTTCTGTCCGTTTAACATCTTCCTCAGTCGGTATCCTGTCTTAACGTCTCATCTACAACATTCTGAAGAGGCAACTGAGGTAGGAGGGTTTTCGTTTACTGGCATGGCTGGAGTAGACGGCCCGGGCCTCCGAACCGTACAGAAGTATTCGTTAGGACGATGACCTTCTACACCTGTAGTCTCATGTTCCGTGATTCCATACGGAGTTCCGCAGTCGGCCGAAGGCCCGGGCATGTTGAAAAACCCGTGCGGTACTTAGGCGACGATTCTGATTTGGCGTAACAATGTGCTGTAAAAGTAGGCGAAGTGGTCCACGGTCTGCAGTTCGGTGCCGTTGATTCGGAGGGGAGAGACACTGTATTCAGCGGCCGATGCTGTTAATGCATGATCACTCTTTTGTCCGCATTGCTGGTCAGTCCGAAGTTGGCGCAGTCAGAGGCAAAGAGATCCATGTTCCGTTGGCTGCCTGCTTCGATCGAAGCTTTGAGTGTGCATTCGACGGCGAAGACCAGATCTTGAATAGTAGTTGTGGAGACGTGCGTCGGAACCTGCATTCGCAGGTCGTTGAGAAGGTGCCCTTCGGTCCCGTTGGCGATGCAGATCCCTGGCGCTCACCACGATAGGCGTCCATCAGTGGAAACGAACACACTTACGGTTAACAATGACCGCATACGTGATGAAGTCATCGGAATCTCGTTTGCACAGTTGCAAGCACTGAAATCGAGTGTTGAAGAGGGATGATTGCTCAACAAAAATCTGCGATAACGTCTGAACGGTGTTCTTGAAAGCGACTTTTCGGGGATTCTTTGGGGAGGATAAAGTAGGAAAAACGCTGGTGTTCAGTCGGACCAAGTTTGTGAAGTAGGAGTCGAATGTATGTATGCATGTATAATGGTAGGGGGCGCTCACCGATCGCTCATGCGCAACTTACTCGTTCCGTTGTGCCTTGAAGGCTCTCTCTCGAGCCCAACCAGCAACCACACAGTGGCGCATTATATATAAGCAGAATGGTATTACCGACAAAGACAAGGGAAACTGGAATGGCCACTTCTGGCTTATTAGCCGTCGTCAGCCAGCCATACCCAAGTGTGGAACATCCGAGCGCCCCCTACCATTGTATATCCCCGATCGAAAACCGACAGGGCAACGGGCTTGTAACCCAGTGGGTAGAAGCGTGGATTTCTAAACCAACAGGCCGCGAGTTCGAGACTCGGGTGTTCCACACTTCGGGCTTGGGTATGGCTGGCTGACGACGGCGAATAAGCCAGAAATGGCCACTGCAGTCTCCCTTGTCTTTGTCAATAATACTATTTTGCGTATGTATGTATCTATTCAGGGGTTACAGGCAGAGCCCTTGATGACCCTATTTATGTTCAGCGCTTTCGCAGATTCATACTCAAAAATAAAATTGCAGGCATTTAAAATGTGATTGGGTCACAGTTCAATCGTTATCATAAGGTGGTATATAGGGTCAATGTAAATTAGTGCATAAGATTGTATATGACAGATTT
>CACRXP010000198.1:265684-278292 GCA_902702965.1 Spirometra erinaceieuropaei | reverse complement strand
CACGGACGTACTCCCCCTCCCACTCCCGCAAGGATGAACGATATAAATGTTCACAATTTGCTGCACTCGAGTAACCTCTGATGATGAACTCTAGTTCGAGTTCGAAAGCTCAGGCAAATAAACTTACTGTCCCAGTGATCGTACCTTCGCCTTCTTTTAAACAAGAACCTGGGATGCGCATATTCTCTTCCATTCATAGCAAGATCTTCGTAGGAGAGTCGGTTGGTTAGCAGCTTGTCGTCCGTACGTACCAGTTGGCCGGCCCATCACGGCTGCAATCGCCAATAGAAGCGAAGAGACGAGTCTTAGGTAGTAGTCTAGATGAAGGAGACACGATCGACGGGACAAGGGCTTTATTAGCCAGACGTTTCGGATTCCCACTCGAATCCATCATCAGAGACAAAAAAGCAGAAACGGGTGGTTGTTGCACAAGGGGCTGCGGTATTTATAGGATGCAATCGCCATGCTACCGCATACCTAGGAACATTCACGGTTCCCCCCTTCATCCGAGATCGTCGCACGTGGTGTGATTATTGCCTGATGGCCGACATTCGAGTCGATAATTGCTGCAATTTCATCACCTGCGTTGGATGTTGGCGTGATGATTGCTCGACCATCTGACGCACCGACCCCGGTGTTCGGAAAAGTGTTCACCTCTGCCCTCTCCACATGGCTTGTTACTCCGCCTAGGCGAAGTTTCAGCACGGAGTATGGAGTCGGAAGACCGTTGCACTTGTTGATGGACTGGGGGCCAGAAAACCATGTTTCCAGTAGCTCCCGGCTCACCCGGTTTTCACCTCTTGCGAGAATTTCGGCCTTATCGAATTTGAATGTGTGGCCGGATCTCGTCGAATGAGCCGCAACTTGAGAGCTGGCGTCATTTCTGCGCACTGCTGCCGCGTGTTCGGCCATTCTCGTTCGGAGCTGTCTTTCGGTTTCTCCGGCGTAGTTGCTTTGTTCACAACTGCACCAGATCCGATAAACGACTCCAGACATTTCTAGCTGTGGCAGTTGGTCTTTCGGTTTCATGACCAGACGCCTGATGGTTGCCTCCGGTCTGTGTGCCACTCCAACTCCAAGTGGTGCGAGAAGGCGGCCGACAGCTTCCGAAACCTTCTTGATATACGGAAGTGCCCGCCAAGATTTGATGTCCGTGCGGTTAGGCCTTTCGTCCCTCTTGCGTATGCACCGGTCGACGAAGTTGCGCGGGTAGCCATTGGCTTTGAAGACCCGTCGGAGGTATTGTAGTTCGGCAATTTTGTCTTGCGGCTCACTGCAGTGCGTTTTGACATGCCGATAGAGCGTTCTCACACAAGTGCGTTTGTGGCTGATTGGGTGGTTACTGTTGAAGTTCGGTACTTGCATTGGTTTTTAGTTCACCACAATCTTTGCGGCAAACGAGGACATATAGGAAGGCCAGCTGGTTGTTCTCTTCCTCCTCCATTGTAAATTGAATGTCCGGGAATACGGCGTTGAGGTGTTCTTGGAATGTCAACACCTGATGCCGTTCGATGACGACTACGGTATCATCCACATACCGGGCCCAGAATTTCGGTCTGTGGTGTTGGAAGACCAGCGACTCTAACCGTTGCAGGACCGCCTCGGCGATGAATCCCGAAATCGGCGAACCCATTGGTGTGCCCTTCACCTGTTCGTTGATTGTCCCGTCGAACGTGAAGTACGTCCTGAGACAGAGTTTCAGGAGCTGAAGGATTTGGGCGTGTCCAAGACGGTTCTCCGGTTCATCGTATTTGCTTTGTAGTAGCAGCTCAGTTGTCTCGACCACCAAGTCCTGGTGAATCGAAGTAAAAAGGGATGTAACATCAAAAGATACCATGACCTCATTTGGATGGATGCTTAACCCTTTGAGTTTCTCCAGGAACTGGGCTGACGAAGAGACGGTGGTGTCTGACTCAGCGGTCAGGAACTTGAGACGCCGGAACAGCCACTTAGCCAGTCCGTGCTTGGAGTCCCTTTGAGCGACACGATGGGTCGGAGAGGAGCGCCAACTTTGTGTACCTTAGGGAGGCCATAAAATCGGGCCAAAGCCGTATTTTGGGGTCTCGCCATGCGAATGTCGGTCGGCGTTATTGCACCTGAGTTCTCCAAGGCCAACAACGTAGCATTTATTTCGCGTGTCAGCGTGCACACTGTTCATGCCTCCGCTCTGTATAGCAGCGTCGACAGGATGACGGCCTTCTACATCTCCAGCTTTGTGCTGAGTGGGAGACCATGACGATTCCAAACTGTGCTTTGGGTGTGACCGAAGGTTTGACTGACTTTCAAGATTTTGCATGCGACTACGTCATCGATTTTGGTGCTAGGGGAGAGGGTACTGCCCAGGTACGGGAAGTTCTCCACAACTTGCAGTTTGGTTCCGTTCACGCTGACTTGCGGCGCGTTGGGAGGAGTGGCTGTGTTGGGTGGCGGTTGATGCATGACCGCCGTCTTCGGCGTTTCGATGACTAGACCGAAGTTCTCGCAGGCGGCGGAGAACAGTTCCATGCTCCGTTGCATCTTTTCTTCCGAAGTGGTGTTCAGGGCGCAGTCGTCGGCGAAGAGGGGTTCGTGCACGGTGGTTGTGCATACGCGCGATTTGAAGTGCATCCGCCGTTGATTCAGGAGGTGACCGTCCGTCCTGTAGGCGATGCGGATCCCGGGGCGTTCGTCGCGGTAGGCGTCCATCAGCATGGCAGAGAACATAAGACTGAAGAGGGTAGGCGCCAGTGCGCAGCCTTGCTTCACTCCATTGGTCACTGCGAATGCCTCTGAGACAGCTCCGTTGTCCGTGACTCGCGCCAACATACCGTCGTGCAGCTGACGCACCATCTGAGTGAATCGCTCCGTACAGCCGAATTTCTGCATGATCTTCCACAGTCCTTCACGATTCACCGTGCGCAGGCTTTCTTCAGGTCCACGAATGTAGAGTACAGGTGGGTCCAAATCTCCTGGCACTTCTACTGAAGTTGACGGGCGGCGAAGATCATATCCGTGGTCTCACGATGAAGGCGGAGGCCCCAATGGTTTTCCAGTAGGAGGCCCTCTTCTAGACGATTATTCAGGCGTTTGAGGAGGATGCGAGCGAGGAAGTTTCCGGCGATGTTCAGCAAGGAGATGCCGCGGTGATTGTCGCAGACTTGGCGGTTCTCTTTTCGCTTCTATAGATACACGTTTGTTCTGTCTTTGAAATCTTGCGAGAGTCCACCTTAACGCCACATCTCCTGGAAGAGGGCAGTCAAATGATCTAAGAGTTGGGGACTATAATGACTGCATAAATCAGCAGGGATCGCGTCCGCTCCGGGTGCTTTCCCCCTGGAGCGTTGTTGCACGGTCAGATAGATAGATAAATTTTATTAAAGACCCGTCGGGGTCCCATCAAAGCAAGTTAAAATTAATTTTTTAATGCGAATTTTAGACGAGGTAGGCTGAATCTTTACAAAATCCAATTCATAGTTTCAGAACTAAAAGTCCATTGAGAAACATGATAAGTGAGGAGTGAAAAAAAACTCCAAACGAAAAGTTAAAAATTATTGGGTTGATTTTACAGCAGAAAAAAAACCCCAATAAAAATAATGACGGAAAAAAGCGAGCAGGACTGGCCTGTAGGTGGCGGTATATAACGGAATGTTGTCGGTCATCGTCAGGATAGCAATAAATCTCAGCCTTGAGGTGTACGTATTCGGGTCAGGCAGGACTGGCTTGCATGTGACGTTGTATACGGGATTCACAATTGACATCGTTTGGGCCGGATTGATACGCCGCGTCAAAGAGGCCAGACGAGAGGAACCCAGATGCGATCGGCCACAGCACGCTTCGAGCTCAGCCGAGCAGTGAGGAAGGGAGGTACGACCGAACTACCAGTAGGCAGTGAATACTGAGGGTTCCGCCGTGAGTGTCGACAGACCGCATGAGGTCGGAATGCGGGAGATGACATCAAAAACCGCGAAAATTGTCGCTATGGGGGGAAGGATTGCAATGGATTTAGAAACCAAATTAAAAAACAGGGGTTTCTAATGATATAATTAAGAGTTACCACTTAATCTACCACTAAATCCCAGGAGGACCCTTCTCGAAGTCAGGAATCTGAGTGTTCGGAAATGAGACTGTTAACAGTGCCTTTATGCTTTCTGATGTAAGATGTTTGCGTAATTTCGACTTGAATACCAATAACTTAGGCGATAATCTAATTTCAGGCGGAGGATTATTCCAAAGGAAGGCACATTTGGAATCAAAGAAGAGAGAGCGCTTCGATGTAGTACAAGGAGCGGCGGAATCACCATGCAGGAGTTGCGTGTAGCATAAGACGGATCTCTCGCAGTGAGACTGCCAATGAGCGGATGGTTTGAGCTAGAGTTGATGCGAAAAAGGAAGCAAAGGCCAGCTTCGTGTCTTCTAACCCACAAAAACTTAATGTTCGATAGCTGACATCTCTCATTATAAGAAATACTGGACGAAGCTTGAGAGAACAGTTTCCGGGTGAAAACCCTCTGAACATTTTCGATTTTATTACGGTTGCAGGCGTTCATTAAACCGAAGAAAGGACAACAGTATTCGAGGACTGGAAGAACAAACATTTGAAAATCATTAATGAAAAATTATGACACTAGGAATTTTGGTAGGACCAAAAGACATGAAACTTCACTTGGATGATGAAAACTCCATCTGCCATGTCGAACCCCATCTGCTTAAGCGTAGTAAATCGGCATTAATTTTTTCAACACAAACGGTTGTGGTGTCCTTAGAGTATGAGTAAACACACTTGAGGTCATCGGCATAAGTAAAAGTTTGCGAATTCCCGAGTTCAGTCGAAATATCATTGAGGTACAGAAGGAAGATTAGCGGACCCAGGACCGTGCCTTGAAGTACGTCACTTGTGATCGAGTGAGGTGTCGAGTAGCTATTCCCGACCATGACATTCTGATATCGGTTGGACAGATAGGACCTGATGAAGTCGAGTAGAGGCGGCCGGATGCCGAGAGCTTCCAACTTAACTAAAAGACGTCTATGGGGCACCTTGTCAAAGGCTTTGCTATGATCAAAGTAAATAACTACCACTGACTGCCGCTCATTAAGAAGAGAAGTGAGTAGATTAAGAAATGCCAAGTGACATGTTTCGCAGGATCGTTCAGGTAAAAATCCATGCTAACTAGAGCTCAGAAGCCGATTAGCTAGACAGAAGTCAAGAATTTCATTGAAAATAACCCTTTCAAGAAGCTTTGCTAGAGACGGCGTTTTGTGCATGCCCCGATAGTTATTAACATCGGCCCGAGATCCTGACTTGAAAACGGGAATGATACTTGACATTTTCCATGTTTCAGGAAAGAATCCTTTTGAAATATAAACAGAGAATTAATGACTGAGCAATATGGGAAGGTCGGACGCTTGTTTAATAATCGAATTCGGAATCCCTTCCGTTCCTGAGCAGTGTGAGTATATTAAACGGCTTATGTGTTTCTTAATGAGATCTGAGGAGACATCAATTGTACTAAGTGTCCTATCTGAAAGTGATCGAAAGAAAGGGACCGGATCGGATTCGGTAGCAAGGTGTTTTGCAAAGAAGGCACTAAACAACTCCGCCTTGTCAGTGTCATCGGTGAGGAAGACTTTGTTATCATTTAGCATGGGTCGAAGTTCGTGACCACGCTCAGAGGAGGACGGATGACGGAACATGTTAGCGACGGATTTGGCAGGGTTCGAACCACTGAGAGCTATTTAATCTCTTTTCCTGTCGCGCTTGACGCATCCTTGAGGCCATCTCAAAAATCTCTGTGATGTTAAGATGCACTGATACTCCGTACTGAAACTTCGTTTAGGCGGGGTAACAAGCCATGTGGGGAGCGCAGAGGTGAACACTTTTCCGACCACCGGGGTCGAGACGTCAGATGGTCGAGCAATCATCACGCCAACATCCAACGCAGGTGATGAAATTGCAGCAAATATCGACTCGAATGTCGGCCATCAAGCAATGATCACACCAAGTGCGACGATCTCGGATGAAGGGGGGAACCGCGAATGTTCCTAGGTATGCGGTAGCATGGCGATTGCATCCTATAAATACCGCAGCCCCTTGTGCAACAACCACCCGTTTCTGCTTTTTTGTCTCTGATGATGGATTCGAGTAGGAATCGGAAACGTCTGGCTAATAAATCTCTTGTCCCTGCGGTCGTGTCTCCTTCTTCATGATAAGGAACTAGTGGATGGGTCACGCAACTGCCGTCTTAACCTTTTTTAGTCTGTTGTGAAGATAATGAGGAACATGGGAATCTAAAGAATTAGGCTTGAAATATCTACGCTGCACAAACTCCCGAATGTCCTTGGAAGCATTGGACATGACATCGCGAAGAATGGTTGCATCGCGACAAGTAAGGAAGCCACACCAATCCAAAAATCTAATATAGTTATTTATTAAGTCGCTATCTACGCAGTCGTAGTTCATGTAAGTCCGGAGGACGCTGGACTTTTTTTAAAAGGCAAGCGGTAAGCAACAATGAATTAATACGTGGTCACTGTCAAAGAGGTCCTTTTTTATAGCAACAGAAAGAGGACCAATGTCCTTGGTGAAGATTAGATCTTAAATGTGATTATCTCTTGTTGGAGAGGGCACCACTTGGGACCATTTAGTAAAATTGACAATATCTTGGTAGGGCTGGAATCTGGGTGGACAGCTTTTGGAAACCCAGTCTATTTCAGGAAGGTTAAAATCTGCAGTGATTATTTTAGCATCGAAAGCAGCTTCCGAAATTAATTTAAAGATTTCACAGAGTTGTAAATCATCACTGGCTAAAGAATTTGGAGGATTGTAGATACAGCCCGTAATTGCCTTTCTTTGTGGTGAGAGAATAACAGATGCAATGCAGAAGTTTCCTGTGAATGAGAAATCATCCAAGTAATAGGGAGAGTTCTTTAGGTAGGATTTAAGATAAAGAAGACAGCCACCCCCACGCCTAGTCGTGCGGTCTTGGCGGTAAAAATCGAAGTCATCTATGAGAAGGGCAGAGTCAGGAATTAGAGAATGGGTCCAAGATTCTATTACAGATATAATATCAGGCGTCATTTCCAGAGCAATGGCTCTGCTTTGGGCCATCTTGTTTTTAACTGAACGGGCATTCAATAATATAATATCTAATGTTTTTCGAACGGCAATGCTATCTTCGACGGTATTTTAAAAAATTTGGAGTCGGATATGTAAGCTGTGAATAAATGACACTTTGAGAATAAGTAGCAGTTAGTCCAGAGTTATTGACGTACGGGGAATCAACAAGAGAAGGCTGAGTATGAGACCTAAAGGATGTGTGAATATAGTTTTCAAACATTGGGATTCTAGGGGGTTTGAACATGGATAGACTTGTTGTTAGTTGAATTGTGGAGGAAGGTGAGGAGGAGGGAGCCTAGAAGGAAAGTAGGGGCTAGTGGGTGAGGGAAGGCCGCTATAAGATCTCCCTGAACTATCATCTAGCTTATTTGACCTAACCACGAGGTCAGACCTGAGTGGCCAGGCGTGGGAACGGGTGGATTCGATGAGTTTATTAACTAAATCGCTATTCTGAGTGCTGGGATTCGGTTGTGCTTCAAGGACTGGCTCATCTTTACTGTTAAGATCAAGTTCCCTTGTAAATTTGGAAGCCGCATTTGAACAATCCTTGATTCGTGTGGGAGTTCTAAGGAGGCTAGTTTTAACCATCTCTGTGTGAATGTGATCAGTCGAACAGCTAGATAGAACTGGGGCCGCTGTAGATAGTGGGGGGATTTGGTCGACAGCTGATGGAGAAACTGCTTTAGAGGTAAAAGGCATATGAGAAGAATTCGGGGGTGGCTTTACGTTTGTTAATGGGGGAGAAACTCTTCGTTGCACTGGAGTTTGATCTCGACCAATAAAAAGTTTATTTCCCCTGAGATATTGAGTCGAGCGCTTCAAATGGGAGAAAGTAAAATTTACTTCTATCGACGAAAAGAGTTTGACAAGAATTGGTGGATTCTTGCTCCTAGATGAAGGCCTTTTAGCTTCAGCGACCCTAAAGTTGAAGCCGCATGAATAAAGGAAATGAAAAGCGACATCGATTGGTTGTCTACACTTAGGAACGTTTTTTAATATAAAGTTGAAACTTCGTTTGTGCCTGTCTTCGGTCTCAGTAGCAACCAGGTTAATGAGAGGCATGAGCTTCTCACACTGCTGAGACGTAAGCGTTGGCAACTTTCCGTAAAGGGCACCAACAACAGAAAAAATTGATTTGTAATGAGACATAGAATTGTTAAAATCATCAAGCGCCCCTAGATCAATTTTTTTTTATGAAAAATGGGTTTCAGATGAAGTTTAGTTCCCTTCGGCGAAGGGCTGCCTGAGGTTTCATGTCGAGAAAGCAATACGACACTTAAGCCCAAATATTTATATGGATGATAACTGCCGAAACTTCGAAGATATATGGATAAAGATATGTATGATGGCACTATTACTGACAGCTGTCAATATTGGTGTACCAGACAGCACAGTTTATAGTAAGCAAATTTTACTCAATAACAGAATGCATACTTGAAAAATAACGGGTAAATGACAATTTCGTAGATGGCAAAACAGAACTATAAATAAATTTGAATTGGATAATGAGGCTATGTAGTATAAAATAGATAACAGTATAATTCTCAGTACACCGACGATAAAAGCGGTCAGTGGAGACGGTTGGTCGTTTAAAATATAATGCTATTCTATATTTTTACGAGGAAAACCTTTTGTATATGCACGTAAGACTTGATAGGATTGAGGCTATGTTGGGTAAAAAACTATGACACTTGATTTCTACTTTAAGACAAATCGTCGAAACACGACGGGAAGCGATGATGACTTACGACAAAATATAGAAAATGTTGTCAGATCTACACTGGAAACTTTGTAAGAGATTAAGAGATTAAATCCCAAAATATAACTTTTACTTATCTTATCAAAATCGTGCTGCGCGCGTTGACCTTGAGTCCTTATGGTTTCCTGGAGAGATGGTGGGAGTTCGAGGTCCAAGTTGGTCTCCACTTGCGGCAAACGGACAATGGCGGCGTCGGAGATGGCGGAGGGGCGGTTGAGGATGCCGCGGAAATGCTCGGCCCATCGCTGTAGAATTTGTATCGTCTCAGTCAAGAGGGTATTGCCGTCGGAGCTGAGGAGAGGAGCGGTGCCTTTGGTCGGCGGGCCGTAGACAGCTTTGATGACGGAGAAGAAGTTCTTCCATTCGTTGCGATCCGTGTACGCTTGGATCTCCTCAGCTTTGCGAGCAGTCCAGGTGTCCTGCATTTCGTGCAGTCGCTGTTGAACGAGGCGACGACTGCGGTAGAAAGCGGCTTTGTTTTCGTCGGTGGGGCGGTATACGCAGGCTTTGTGTATGTGGTTCTTCTTGATGAACAGATTGCTGATGGCGGTGTCGTTGTCGTCGAATCAGTCCTCGTATAGGCGGCGTGCGCGACCGAATACGGTCAGCGCCGTTGACTAAACCGTGTCTTGCAGTTGACACCAGCGGTTCTCCACGGAGGCGTTCTCGACAGCGCCTGCGTCAGCGGCGGCGTCAGCGGCGGCGGCGGCAACAATTGGAAGATTGCCTAGCCATTGAGCTCGCTCATTGCTGAAATGAAGATGGTGAGCGGGCGAAGACAACAAGGCAATATTCAGCTTCCCTGGGGTCGCTTATTTTGTGGTCTCCTGCAAGAATCTAGGCAAATACGCATCTTCGAGATGACGAGGCGATGGTCGGTCCACCCTTCAGCGCGCGCGATCGCCTTTGTCTCCAGCACGTCCCGCTGATCTCGCCTCCGGACGAGGACATAGTCCAGCAGGTGCCACTGATGCTACCGAGGATGCCTCCAGGTGGCCTTCTCTCGCTCCGGCAGACAGAAGGAAATGTTCGTCAGGATGAGGTGGTGTTCTGCGCAGGTGCGGAGAAGTAGCAGACCACTTTCTTTGGAGCCGCGGAGACCATGGGGACCCATCACTCCTCTCCTGGCAGCATGGTCTGTGCCGACGCGGGTGTTGAAGTCACCAAGGACAATCAAATTATCCGCTTTCGACACAGTCGTCAAGAGAGCGTGCTGATCCTCGCAGAATTTGTCTTTTGCGGCGTCGGGGCTGCTCATCGGGGGAGCGTAGGCGCTCATGATTGTGGCGAATTTACCTCCCGGAGAGGCAGGAAAAGGCTCATCGGGAGATCGTTGATGCCCTGCAGCAGAAAGGGCAGTCTTCCCACGAGGGCTTTTCGGAGGGCGAAGGTGACACCGCGTCTCGTCGTTCTGCCCTAGGGGGACCGCTCCAGAGGAAGGTGTAGTCGGCACCCACCTCTTTAAGTTGGCTTATTTCGGAGAATCGGGCCTCGCTGAGTGCGGCGATGTGCACCTAGTAGCGCGCCAGTTCTTTGGCTACTAGCGCCGTCCTCCATTCCGGTCGGTTGCTCCTGGGGTTGTCTAAAAATAGACAAGCATTCCAGGCTGCCAGAGTGAGCGGACTTATCCTGCCAGTTTGGTGACGGCGGCGAATGGGGCAGCGGGAAGGGGGGAGGAGAAGATTGAGAAGGAGAAAATAGGAAGAAGAGGCAGAATGAGGGAGATAAATTATTGTTGTTGTTTTTGTTGTTGTTTTGATTTTGTTCGTATTGGTTGTGAGTCTTGCGTCTGCGACCACGGTCATCCAGCAGACGTAATGGTTCCCCAGCAATCCTTAGGCCCCCTTTTCCAGGCCCCCTTAATGCAGACAGTGTCATCCTGAATAGGGTTGCCATGACTTGTTATTGTCTTTCATCCGAAGGGACGGTTGGTATAAAGAATTTCTTTTAGTAGGTAACTGAAAGTATTCCAAGGGCTTCTGGCAGAAAATCATTGTGAATGCCTGCGACTGCGCGCAACCACTGCTGGCCCGGTTTGTGTTCAACGTTGCCCTAACAATGCCTGTAAACTGGCATTAAATAAAATTATTATTATTATTATTAATCACTTACATTATGTTTGCGGCCCGCCAGCTACAAAATAAGTGCCAGCAGTTGCATACTCATCTTTACATCACATTCGTTGGCCTAACATAAGCCTTCCACACAGTGAATCTCGAAAGACAGTAAAAAAGATGATGCAAAAGTTCGGCTGCCATGAGCAGTTCATGTTTGGAGTGCCTACAATCCCAAAAACAAGAGCCAACCAGTAACTGGAGATCACGTGCGTTTGCTCTCTCTACAGCGCTGTCATCTCAATCAGGCGCCTTCCCCTCTTCCCGAAGGTCATTGGGCCGAATGCCGGCGAACCACAATAGCGTGTTATAAATATGCGTCACTCTTAGCCAGTCGCGACTTGCAGTATTTTGGTAATACACATTCCGTGGCCAGCCGTGTTTTCTTTGTCTGCTGCTTTGATATTCGGGTCCAGGGTCGAGTGCGTATACGCTCTACGGGATTTCACTTACCAGGCGGGTCATAACAAACTGGCGACGTACTTTTACAACTACAACTGCTGACGGGTACGCAGACTTGAAGCAGATGTTGCAGCAGCAGCTTAAGCTAATGGAGGCACTCACCGTTTAGCTGTCCAACTCGTCCATGGGTCAGTCAAGCGCGGCAGGTGGTTCGCAGTCTGTTGATTACATTGCCGGCAGTATCACTGAATTCTTATATGACAAGCAGGCCCATATCACCTTTGATTTCTGGTACAAACGATACGAGGACTTGTTCTCTGTCGATCTGGCTGCCCAGGACGATGCATGGGCAAACTGTGTGTTTGGTCGAACAGATGGCTTTTGAAGCTCAGCGTGTCCAAATGCGTGGTCTTGCACCTGAACACCGGCCGCAATGCCTCTCCCAAACACCAGTACTATATTGACGCGACGAGGTTAGAAAATGTGAAAAGACACAGAGAGCTGGGTGTATGGATGACGACAAATCTATCGCCATCAGAACACTGCAGAAAGATGGTTCAGAAGGCAACTAGTACACTACACTGGATCAGACGTGCATTTAAAATATTTCCTCCCGAACTCTTCGAAAGACTCTTTGGTGTCTTTGAAAGACCTCATCTAGATTATGGAATGCCAGCAGCTTCACTATGGATGAGGAAGGATAACAACTTACTCCAACAGGTGCAACGCAGAGCGACAAAGATGGTCGACGGTCCAAAGCATCTGTCTTATCAGGTGAGGCTGAATTTGCTTGGCCTATTCCCTCTCTCGTATAGACAAATAAACTGCAGTCTACTCTGGGCGTTCCGGATCGTTCGCGGCCAGGGTTGCTCATTAAGAGCAGAGGACTTCTTCAAGTTCGCCCGTAAAAACCAACTACGCGGCCATGCATAAGAAGTCCGGAATGAGCGCAAGGGTTTAGTCCGACGAAAATTTTCATTCAGTCAGCGGGTTGTCAGACCGTGGAACTCGCTTCCAAGCGAGATGGTGACGGCTGACACAGTTTGTGTGCTTAAAAGATGACTTTCTCGTCTAGTTTTCGACAGAAATCGGCTTGTGCAGCATGACTACGCACGGCCAGTTTTGTAAAATCTGTCATATACAATCTTATGCACTAATTTACATTGACCCTATATACCACCTTATGATAACGATTGAACTGTGACCCAATCACATTTTAAATGCCTGCAATTTTATTTTT
>CACRXP010000198.1:247830-265619 GCA_902702965.1 Spirometra erinaceieuropaei | reverse complement strand
TATTCATAGTAAAACTTGAAAATGGTAAATTGACATTCGTACTCACTGAAAGACATTTTTACCACTCCTCTGTTAGCAAACCACGTATTATTAAAATTTTGCACTGCAACATAGGCCACATTTCGCTTTTGAACATTTGTAACTATGAGTGTTTTACACCGTGAAACCTTCATTTGCCTTTCTTTGTACCTGCGCATACGTCGACTTATACATCTCAGATAGTACACAACGTAGTCCATACCAACTGCAAAATTTCAAGAGCTCCTTAGGGTGTCTTCTTAATGCGCGGTGGTGTGCGATTCCACATTTTAACGACTTATGGGTGCTCAGTACTTTTCAGCATGATCTACTGTCAGATAGCAATCACGAGACGCACTAATTGACTTTTCCGAATGTACGCATTTATTTTGTAACGGATACCCTTCGGGGATCGTTTTTTCTTTGACAGTAAACAAGCCTATCATTCGTGCTGATCGTTTGCCCTCATCCCAACCTCACGGCATCTGGATCCCTGCTTTACGATCCCGTTCGCGCAGCTGTTTAATTTCTTCTAAATGGCTTCCATGAGACCGCGGACTGCTGGGCTCATCCGTAATGTATAGTTTTTGTAGTTTGTTTCTCTGCTGAAATAGGAAATCGTCGCTTTGTACAGAAGCAATGCAGTTGTATTTATACGTATATGCGTTGCAGGTTGAAGGATACGTTTTTGCGATCTAATTGCGTGCGTTCATTTTTGACATTGTGGGGGTGGCCGTGTGCAGCGAACTCGAAGACATCCTCCAATTTTAGCAAGAAATCGTTGCGACATATCATAGGAATGCCAATAGAAGGTTACAGCTTAATTGCTTTTCAAGACAATGCGGAAACATTAGGCCATTCAACTTATCCTGGTAGAACAGATACTTAATTTTTCGAGTGTATTCGTTTATCTCCGTTGCGCCTGTTCGATAAGGTCAGTATTCTTCCTTATTCATAGTGCATTTGCTGGCATTTAATGTTCAAGATGAAGTCTCATAAGCATGCCCAAAAATTCTTTTGAATATTTTAACATGAAATATTTTAGATGCAGCTTAACATACAATTGAGTACTAGTTGCCTTCTGGACCATTGTCATGCAATGTTTTGATGGTAATGAGTTTGTGATCGTTCACATACCCAGATCTCAATGCCTTTCTTCATTTACTACTTCAGTCCCGTTTATGTAATACTAACGTTTTGAAAGAGGTTATGGCCAACATTCAAATGTTAAAATACGCACTTTGACGCATTGCATTTTCAGACTTGGTTAGGCTGTTTGCAAATAAATTACTGACCCAACTGTAAAAATAATCGGTGCCTTGGTTGGATTTGAACCCGCGACAGCGAGGGGAGGCTTGATTACAGCCAACGCTCTAACCGTCTGGGCTACGACGTCCCACGTCTGAATTACTTGAGCGTGGTAGTCATCTGGTGGATTACAGATGTATTACTTAGGAAATCCTGCTTGAACTGTCAGTTTCCTGTATCAGATTTGGTGGATCCCGGACGTTGTAGAAGTTTGGATGGAGTAAACCTGACCCAAATATGATTAAACTCGCGTCGTCCGGTGTGACCTTGTTGCTGAGATGGTTCAGCGTTGCTGTACTTAAGCCTCGCCTTGCTGTCTTTGGTTCGAATCCCACCGAGGCACCGAGTTTTTGCACGGTTGATTCACAGTGGACATTCAATTTTAAAAGACATCTGCGCAGTTGGTTCATAAGTCGTCTTTGCAAAGTGTCGGCAGGCCGACGAGGTTATACAACTTCCCATCGTTAAGATGAGCAAACTTCGACTTTTTCCCGCTCTCGCGACTATTTACACTTAAGTGAGTAATATTCGGTCATTTCCTTACGTTATCATCCGTACCACCAGCCCCCTACGACCAGAACTACCATGCAGTCCAGCGCCAGCCACCATTAAGTGTCAGCAATGAGCCCTCTGTTGCCAATTACAAGGGATGAGCAGGAACTCGACTCGCCCAAAATCTCTTTGCTTATTCATCGGGAGTTTTTCCTTCCAGGCGTACAACCGCCTTGACTTTAGTATCTCACGTTCTGCCCATTCAGCCTTTGTTGTATATGTATTCTTTTAAAGGCTCATAACATGAACTTTGACACATTAACGTTGCTACTTTTATTGTTACTTAAATATATGCTTGGGATCAGTTATTTTCACGCAAATATATAAATTAATGGGGATAGTTTTACGCAATCCTGTTACTTGAGTGCCACTGTTATTGTGTTAAGTTGGTATGGGGGATTGATGAGTATGTAGACTATGCTACTGATACCTTTTGGCATGGAAATAGCCGAATATGACTAGTGAGGAAACTTTTGAAACCGCCACAGCCAACTAAATCAGTGGGCTTGATTAGCGCTTATGTTATAGATAGTTAGATAGATAGATAATTTTTATTAAAGACCCGTCGGGGTCCCATCAAAGCAAGTTAAAATAAATTTGCATGCGAGTTTTAGACGAGGTAGGCTGAATCTTTACAAAATGCAATTCATAGTTTCTGAATTAGAAGTCCATTGAGATAAATCAGCCGATCAACTAGAACTCCTTTACCTCGAAATTCAGCCAACACAAAGGCTTGCATGAATCTGGGCAAAACTGACCCACCAAATAATTTAAGACGCCTGACTCTCACAATCATTGCTGCAGTCTGATAGATTGGTGTAGAAACGGGGAATTGATGAAGTAACTTGAGCAGAAAGAATCGCGCTTATTTTATATCATTATTCGTTTGCATGCAGTTCCATCAACGCCCAAACACCTAACGTCCCCATAATGTGATACAATGCAATAACATGCAATGCAATAATTACAGAAATGCAGTGCAATACAATACAATGCAATTCAATATAATACAATGTAATACAATGTAATAATTGCAGAAATAGGCTAAGCAATATATGCAATCGACTTGGGTGTGAGAAAGTCTTTTGGTAATAAATCGCGCAGGTCACTGATATGCAGTTTATTGTAGATGGGCCCACCTGTCCTCTTTGAATAGGATTCAGCATACCCAATAGTACTCTGTCCCAGTAAAAGTCGCATAATGTTTTCGCACATCTTATGTACACCAATTCGTGACTTTTTGAAGTATCCTAATTATCAATCCTTCAAATAATAAACATCAACTTTGTATCTATGTATACATATGATAATAGGTTTGTGACAAATTACTAGGTGTTCATCTTTACCCATTATCCCCTAGCGGTCATCATACTTATCCTTCCCATTCCTAAATATTGCTGTCTATTCTGTTACTTGTTGTAAATGTCTGGCCGTCCTAATACTAGAAATATTAAATGCCATTTAACTAAAAATCTACTACAGCAAACACATACGATTGTTTCTCACTAGATTAGTCTCCGACAGACGGATTTGAAATTGTCTGTGTTTGGGCAACTGTTAGCTGGCCACCTTCAGGTTTTCCGCATTAATTTTATGTCAAAATCTTATCTATAACCACCCCTCACTCAAGTGAGTAGCCCATACACCAATCCCAAACCTTCCTCCCTTTCTCGTTTTCATCAGCTATGTCACCAGACACTAAATATCCCTTATAAAGCTAATAAAAATATACCCTTCGATAAAACCCTGCATATTAGTCGTGCGTATGTCTATATTAAAGCCATATTAAACATATATAGAACTATATTAGGTCATAGTAAACAGTCGACCACTACTCCTATAATTTCACATTAACAAGAACAATATGATACATGATTCAATAGTATTTTGACAGTTTTGATTGTGACTTACCATTGAATGCCTCTTACTCCTGATATATATTCATCCTTTCCAGCTCTTAGTCCAGACAACGATGGTAAGCCTCCTGAAAAAATACGTCGGAACTGTGCGAGCGCCCCCTTACAGCTGGCCAGATAGACTGACAACCAACAACTAGAGCAAACCGAAATTTACCCAACAGGAAAATAATTTCAAGGTCAGGCCGATATCAAAGTTCTTCAATTGCCATGAAGGACATATTATTCATGCCCCCGAAAACTACCAAACTGCAAACTTCAATTTTTATATTGTACACATCGTTATTTTTTGAAACTTTTGCTATTATTTTCCCTTATAACTGAGGTTTTTTTTAACTTAAAACAAACTCTCAATTCGCGCTCTTTTGGCTAACCAGGCACCCGAAGCAAATGAAGTCAAAGTGCAGTTGAAATTGACGAGTTTGTTTTAGGTTTTTTTCCTGAGTTCAAAGGGGACTGACAGTGCCCAAGGGGCGCTACAATAAACCTATTCTATTCTATTCTATTCTATAATCACCCTCTCTTCTGTTCCTTCTACCTCCATATGTTCCAATTTCTTTGATTTCAAGCACGTCTCCCTTTGAAACAGTCTATCAACCGATATAAACTCATTAAGCAATTCGCCTCTTTTGCGGCTTCGTTTTAAATTTGAAGAAAATACTATCCGAAAAACTCCCCCACTACTCCATCAAGACCTTCACGTCCCGAACCCAAGGTTACCACCCACATTCCCTGGGGCAACTCCTTACTGTTAGTCTTAAGGGCCGAGCGACAACTCTGGGCCCGCCAAAAATAGTATTTTATGATTGAGGGGTTTTTTTCTCCGTCCCATCCCCGCCATTCTGCTTTGACTTCCACGGCTGTCGTCTTGTTCATTCAAGTCATTTTGTAGATTTATTTTTCTAGTTCTCTGAACTTGAATTTCACTGCACTCATTTAGTTGTTGATATTATTACCCAGATATAAAGAAGATATTCACTTTCGACGTTCGAATACTTTCAAAATATGGGCAGTTCTATGCAATCATGTTACTTAATTACCATTGTTACTATGATGCATTCGTATTGGGCATGGGTGAGCATTTGTACTATGTCGGAAATGGAGTCGTTAAAGCCCACTAAATCATTACTTATGGGTAGCATTTATGTAACATTTTGAGTGGGCTCTCAGACCAATTGATATGTTAACACTCCATGGTCTAGGCCTTCAATCAACATAAGCTCCTTCTATCTACCCGGTAAAATATCCCTTAAAGATACTTTCAGATTCGGAACATTGGCATCCATTTACTGAAAGCTGACTAAGACATATACAAACAAGGAATCAGTGAGGCATCCTGAATAAGAAAATCGCGCTTAGCTTATGTTTGCACTAACTTAGAGACAGATAACTTGCCTCGCAAAAGTCTGATAAAGATAAAATGTGCGGCGTATGCTGCCCGGTCTGTCAGAACATCATGCCAAATGCACGTGACAAGCAAACGATTAAGTTCATGCTCCTCTCTTCAGACCTCCTTGTGCTAATTTGCCATCCATCTGCATATGACATTCACCCTGCGATATACCCATCACTTTCCACAAGCCTCCTCGCTTATGCTGTCTCTCGTATTCAGTACACGTCCTAGTTCCAACTAAACTTCTGTTTTGCATACATAACATAATGCAAGACAGAGTTTACGGAACTGGATTGAGCAAATTAAGCAACCAATGCACAACATAAGTCTCTGGTATTGAAATTATGTCAGATGAGTGATACTAGGGACCCGCCTTAATGTGTTTGAAAGATGTTAGGTCGTAGAATTAATAGAAGTATGTTGTAGTCTCAATCACGTCTACTGTGAGATTGGGGGCGGCGGAATTTTCTTCTTAAGCATCTCACAGAAATAATCTATTAAATTTCATTTTGGGCAAACGCTTTCCAAAGCATCAAACGTGAAAGTCCGTGTACAACGTTTTTCCAATATGTGCACGTCATCGAGCCTGGCCGCCTACCCAATACTTTGCCCAAGCTAATCGATAGGCATTTATTAGTATCATTATAAGTGCAGGCGCACCACCACCAGCACGCCCGCTTCCTCGTTTCTTCAGAAAGGTTTTCGAAAATTTGTTTCATTTTGCTTTACTGTGGCCACATGAATGGCCAACAAAATAACGTATTCAAATTTATTATTAATATAAAACACAGGCAATTCATATGGACGAAAAAGTTGAGAATTTCAAAGACCTTTAAGCAAAGGCAGGATAGAAAACAGTTTGGAGCTCATAGGTTCTTCCCAAATTTATCTCCAAAATAAGCAGGAAAATAACGTCCAGCGATCTGACTAAAGCAACGGATGTCAATGGAACCCATTAGGTAACGGAAAAGCCCAGAGAAAATTACGTCCGGGATAACGCAGATATCCTCAAAACAGTGAAAGATGCAACCGGAAATTCGGCTGGTGTAAAACTGAGGTGCTTGTACACAAATGCTCAAAGCCTCATATCGAAAGTAGACGACCTAAAACTTTGACTTACCGAGCTGTCTCCAGATGTTCTAGCAGTAACCGAGACCTGGCTGTCTGGGAATATTATCGATAGGAAAATAGCCTTGCCTGGATACCGAATTTATCGGAGGGACAGGGAACATCGTCGGGGTAGTGGTATACTTGTGTGTGCGAATGAAGGCCTGGCAGTGTCGGAAAACACCACCACGTTTGCGTGCAGAACGGAAGCTATTTTGTCGATCATCAAGGCCACCGGTTCTCCGTGTCTCGATGTCTTTACTGTCTACCGACGACCTAGGACAGACCAAATCGCCGACACTCAATTATTGGAGCAGTTGAATAACTTTTCCAGTCGACCACATATCACGATCATGGGCGACTTCAACGCACCAGGAGCACACTGGAACACCCTCCATGCGTCAGGTCCAAAACCGGCATTCGATTACCGTCTGTTAAACAAAACATTAAAGGCGTCCCTCACACAAACTGCAATGTTCCCAACGAGAACACGTGAAGGACAAGGGGCAAACTGCCTTGATCTGGTTTTTACGAAAACACCAGACAGCATAGCCGAGATCAATTCCATGCCGCCCCTTGGCCGCAGTGATCATGTAGGGCTTATGTGGGATTATTCGTTATTCTCCATTTCGCATACTTCAGACCAAAAATACGCATTGTTTGGCGGGGCGACTTCAATGACATGAGGGCAGGCTTATCCAGTCACGACTGGAGCTCATTGTTTACGGGTAATGCCAGCGATGACTGGGAGCAGTTCAAGAATGTCCTTTTTCAGCCCATCAATAACCACTGCCCACTGACTATTTTAAGACTGGACAAGCGCAATGGGTAGCTTAATGTCAACCGTCAGAAAGAAATCAACAGGAAGCACAAATTGTGGAGAAAATACTGCGTCACTCCGCCAGTTGAATATTTCAACACCTAGAAGACGCAGAGGAACAAACTGCGGAACCTGACCATGAAGACGCGACGAAAATTCGAGAAGAAATTGCTATAAAAGGCAACGCAGAACCCAAAATTACTCTACAGTTACCTCCGACGAATTACAAGGAATAGGCATCAAATCTCATTAAAAAGGACTACTGCTGGTGTTGAGATTGCTGATAGTAGGGACAAAGCTGCATATTTTTCACAGTTTGTCCAATCAGTCTACACAAACGAGGCAAGGTTCCTTCCTCCCTTCACGGAAAAACTGCCGACCTCACGCGTCAGTGATACACTCTTCTCAGAAGGCATTGTCCGAAGACAATTAGAGGCATTGAACAAATCGTGGTCGTCGGGACCAGACGAGTTTCCATCCAAGCGTATCACGGTACTTGTCTGTGAGCTTTCTGTGCCTTTGTCGATGCTCTTTTGAACGTTATTTGACACTGGAGCACTGCCTATCGATTGAAAGCTGGCGCATATTACTCCGCTTTTCAAAGGATTTAGAAGTGCGACGACGTCCTTCTACAGGCCCAGAAGCTTGACATATATTCTATGCAAATTAATGGAGATGTTCATAAATAGTGAACTGAAACAATGCCTGGAAGATCACGGCCTGCTATCGAAATGCCAATGTGGTTTCCTGGAAGGAATATCCTGCACGACAAACTTTCTGCAATCTCTCAAGTGTTGGACCCGAGCTCTCGACGACAGGCTCGCGGTCCACATAGCCTTCATCGACTTTCAGAAGGCGTTCGACACTGTGCCACACATGAGGCTGTTACATAAACAAAAAATAGGGATCGGTGGCAGCTTCCTTAAATGGATTGAAACTTCCTTTTAGCTCAACACTAGGTTGTGTGCTTCGGTCAAGGGTAATCAGATCCTGTTGTGCTCGAGAGTGGTGTCCCCAGAGTTCAGTTCTGGTGTCTACTTTTTTCCTTATATACGTGGACGATGCCGCAAGAACTTTAGACTGTGAAGTAGCAATGTTTGCCGATGACATGCAGATATGCAATGGAATTCGGTGTGCTGCCGACGGAGACAGACTACAGGTGAATCTAAATCGGTTGGAGGAGTGGTCAAACCGTTGGCTCCTGCAGTTCAGCGTTGCCACGTGTAGCATACTTCGCGTAGGCAACACAACTAGATCAGCCAGCACAAGAGACTACCTTCTGGGCGGTGCAGCCCTGCAAGAGGCCGAAGCCCAAAGGGACCTCGGTGTGCTGACGACAAGTTCCCTAAAGCCATCCTCCCATTGTTTGAGAGTGGCAAAAAGTGCAATGTCCGTACTGTACGCCATTAAGCGTGCGTTTATGCATTTTGACGCATATGCTTTCTCAAAGACATTCGGAACAGATGTCTGGCCGCATTTTGAGCACGGCATGCAAGTCTGGAGACCGTGGGCGGTTGAGGATCAAAACTACCTCGAAAGAGTTCAGAGGAGAGCTACGAAGATGGTTAGGGGTCAAAGCTCCTTTCTTTATGCAACCAGCCTAGTAAATCTAAACCTCTTTCCCTTGAGTTACAGGAAACTTCTTGGGGATCTGTGGCAAGCATTCCGACTTGTAAAGGGGTTGGATTGCAGCCTGACCTTCGAGGACTTTTTTGAATTTCCAACCACGACTAACCTCTGAGGTCACCCGTTTAAACTGCTCACTCGGTAGGCAAGGCTGGATGTGCAGAAGTTCTCCTTCTCTGTTCGAGTGGTCAAACCATTGACTGCGCTCCACGTAGATGCTGTGATGTCACCTCCTATAAAAAGTTCAAAAAACCATCTTAGCATATTTATGTTACGCGATGACCAAGAGCGATGAGAAGTCGAGCTCGCCCCTGTTACTCGTTCCGATTTTGTCCTACCATTATGGGGTCGTTTAAACTATCGTAGCCTGGAGCGTTTTTTCTGCATACCACACATTTTTTACGTTGCAAATAGGGTACTCAAAGGCTTATGCTTATTTTCCTCAATAAACTGAACTGAACTGAACGGACATAAGACCGATCTCTCGCAGTGAGAGTGTCAATGGGCGAAAGATTGCAACTAAAGTCGATGCAAGGAAGGAAGCAAAGGCCAGCTTTGAGTCTTCTTACCCACAAAACTTTATGTTCGCCAGGTGACCTCTCTGAGCATATGAATTACCGGATGCTGCTTCAAAGAAGCGTTTTTGGGTAAAAACCCTCTGAACGTTTTCGTTCTTATAACGGTCACCGGCGTTCATTAAATGAAAGAAAGGACAGCAGTACTGGAGGACTGGAAGAACAAACATTTTATAAAGTCCAAGTTTCATTTCCGGGAGGAAAAATACGCGATGTGAACTCACGTATCTGCGTGGCTTTGGCAGAGATTCTATCTGCATGAGGTGATGAAGCAAGTTTATTTGTATAACTCAAAACTGGATCCTATATTGTGAAGGATTCTGAGAGTGGGTTATTCAGAAAAAAATGGCGCCAGAAAGTTTGGCAGGACCGAGAGACTGCCGAGTTTTCTTTTACACACGAAAATGTTTTCGGCCGTTAACTTTCCACCTGGTAATCAATTCCAGGTTAGGACTACGAGTTGGCTGAATGAATATTTTTGAGCAGATGGTAGCGAGGAGACTTACCCTTCTAAACTCAGAGAAGTCCTCCGGTTTCGGCGAGCAGTTATGGTGCGGAATAGTCCGAAATATCCAGAGTCGCAAAAGCATAATTGCGTGCGAAGCATAGTGATTAAAATCTCATAGTTATTTGTAGGATATTCAGAAAGCATTCCTTGAAGAAGTAAGACCTCCCTAAATAATCCATGTCGAATTTGGAGTTGACCAGTCTGAATTAAAACTTTCTAAGTTCAAGGAGAATGTTGGGCCAAAGTCCATCAGCCACAGCGAGATAACTGCAGAATAGTTGCAAACTCCCAATGGACAGACTTTTGTTTATGCATAGATTGCGTGGTACACCATGGTTGACAGCACATATATTAGTTAAAACTCCGGACGCCTGTTGCTCTGATATGTTGCACTGTCTAACGCAGACGTTAGGGGTCGACTCATCACTGCATCCTCTGACGTCCCTGTGTGCTTTCTGGTTGATACTAGAGTTTCTAAATTGCGGCTTTCAAATTTTCTCCGAAATTAACCACTGACTTCGAATAAATCAGTATGAGCATAGAAATTCTAACTCAGATTTTTAACTCCAAGTTAGAAGATAATTTCTGCAGAAAGTATAATGTCGAACTTCTAAAGCTGGGGTATCCACCACAAAACCCACGGGAAACAGTGGTGGAACCAGCGACGAGCTAAATCCCACAGAGGTGTGCCAAACAGTAATAAAATGTCAAAAAACACGCTTGGGTTTTTGGCTATTATCTCTGTGTCGGGCATGGTACATCAAGTTACTTATGTAACCACTAGTAGTATTCATATTTAAACACATTTTCGTAGATACACGATTGGTTTATTACAATTCTCAGTTGTATGTTTTTGGGTAATTTCTCAACAGGGTCTGTTTAGTAGCCTTTACATTCGTCAATTCGCATTTTGTGGATTCAGATTGTCCCCAATGGCGGAAATCAGTCCATGGTCCAGGTTTTGTTGGAATTCGGTGATTAGTTTCGCCCATTTACTTCTGGTTTTACTGTCTATTTGGAGTAAACATTGGAGATAAATGTACTGAAACCAACATGACTGTACCCTCGTCGCCATCACGACTTTCGTAAAACGATTATTTTACACTTTTTGGCTTTCTGCACTCTCTGCCTATCTTTAAACACTCTTGTATTTGAACGAAGTCTTTTCTTTGGTCTTCCAGATTCTTCGTTTGCTCGTGCCCCTGTTTTCTTGTTTGGAACTAGAACAGCCCCTGAAGCACGATGAACGCGGTTTTATGGCGGTTTTTGGGAATAACCTCAACCTGTCAACAGCCTTATTTAAGATCTAGAGTAAAAAACCAGGTCACACCGCCGAGGCTGTCTGTTGTCTCGCCTAAGCGCGGTAGTGGGAGTGAAGCACGGACAGTGCGGCGTATCCTGCCCGGGTCGTCAGGACATCATGCCACAAGCGCGTGACAAGTGCACAATCAAGGTAATGGCCACTGTTCACACCTTCTTTGTGCTGATTGGCCACCCATCAGCCTATGACAGTCCCCATCCCCATATACCCGGCCGTTTACCCAAGCCTTCTCACTTGTGCTGTCTCTCGTACTCAGTACACGTCCTATTTCCAATTACCCTTCTGTTTTGCATACATAACATTGGCGACGCAGCCTAACGAACATGTATTCATTGCCGCCTACACCGTTACCTTCCTGGCCAAAGAACACCCAGAAGCCCTCAAATGACTCGTGGTTGCAATGGAGGAAGACATTTGAGGATTATATTGAACTACTTCCGATTTTGTCGCCCACGATTGTACTATACGTCCCATCTAAGTTGAAATTTCTCAGGACGAATCTCGGAGAGTTGGGACGACGATACTTCGATGCCCTCAATCTACAAAAGGCTATAGATCTCTAAACAGCCTTCACAAAACCCGAGTCAGCGTGGGGAGGAAAAGACAGCGTCTTTCTCAGTCGCTATCCTTCCCCCCATAGTGACAATTTTCGCGTTTTTGATGTCATTTCCCGCATTCCGACCTCATGCGGTCTGTCGACGCTCAGGGCGGAACCCTCAGTATTCACTGTCTACTAGTAGTTCGGTCGTACCTCCCTTCCCCACTGCTCGGCTGAGATCGAAGCGTGCTGTGGCCGATCGCATCTCGGTTCCTCTCGTCTGGCCTCTTTGACGCGGCGTACCAATCCGGCCCAGACGATCTCAATTGTGAATCCCGCATACAATGCCATTTGCAAGCCAGTCCTGTCTGACCCACATTCGTACCCATCAAGGCGGACATTTATTGATACCCTGACGATGAGCGAAAACATTCCGTTATATACCGCCACCTACAGGCCAGTCCTGCTCGCTTTTTTTCTGTTACTATATTTAAAGAGGGGTTTTTTCTCCTGTAAATTTAATCCAATCATTTTTAACTTTTGTAAGGAGTTTTTTTTCACCCCTCAATCATCATGTTTCTCAATGGACTTCTAATTCAGAAACTATGAATTGCATTTTGTAAAGATTCGGCCTACCTGGTCTAAAACTCGCATGCAAATTTATTTTAACTTGCTTTGATGGGACCCCGACGGGTCTTTAATAAAAATTATCTATCTATCTATCTATCTATCGGTTTTGTCAAATGCGTCAAGAATCCAGTCAATGTGTCAGTGATTTTATTACTAATCTGACTCTGGCCATCCAGGACTGTGGGTATAAAGAGATCAAGGTAGACAACTTCGAGCACGCAATGCTCGTTCAGCAGTTGATCGTCGGTCTGCGCGATGAAAAAGCTCGGGAAAATCTCTTATCAGAGAAGAAGGATTTGTCGTGGGAGAAAGCCTGTGCTATCGCCAGTCATCAGGAAAGCGTGCGACAAAATCTTCAGCAGCTGAATCAGTCAACCGATGGAGTGATAGCATCCTTGGAATCTGACATGGCTGTCTCCCTAGTCAACACTGCTGTGTCTTCACCTAAACAGCGACCCTCAGCTTCCTCAAAACAATTACCATCGTGCTACCGTTGTGGTCAGCATTATATCCGGTGGTCAGATTGTAGACACCAGAAGACGGTTTGCCAGTTTTGCAAGAAAATCGGCCACATCGAACGAGTGTGTTTTTCCAAAAGATGAGCGAACACTTACACGCATGCAACCTACCCTAATCCAGCTGGGGATGGCGAGGCGATACTCCGAATGTTTTCGGTCAACGCACCACTGCAATCGCCCTACACCATCACGCTTCCGGTTGATCACCATCCCGTGAAAGTTGAAATCGACAGTGGCCCAGCTGTCACTCTCATCAATGAGGCCTCTCTTCAGAAATTACCCTCCCTCCTTCCGGCTAGCTCAACATTCCGTAGTTAAACTGGACAGAACGTAGAGGTTCGAGGGTTCTTTACAGCCGAAGTCGAACATGATGGAGAACTTCATTACTCGTCGGTTCATGTGGTGAGAGGAAGCCAATAACCAAATCTCCTCGGACGGAACTGGATTTAATGTGTGCCTTCGGTACTATCCTATTTACATCGGGTTGGTGTAGATCCGGCTCTAGATTCAATTTTGCTAAATCATAAGGATCTGTTTCGTGACGATTCTGCTACCCACTACCGCGGCCCATCTGTTTAGTTCCAGTTTCAGTCAGATTTCCGACCCAGGTTCTTAAAAGCTTGCACAGTCCCCTATGCAGTCGCACGGAAGGTCGAGGAAGAGCTGGATCGCCTACAGAAAGCGGATATTATTGAGCCCGGGCAATATTCGGAATAGGCAACCCCAATAGTTCCTGTTCTTAAATCCGATGGTTTTGTGCATATCTGTGGCGACTTCAAGCTGAAAATCAACTCATCAACTAAAATGAACCCTTATCCTCTCCCGCGCATCGACGATCTGTACTCATCCCTCTCGGGTGGTCATCAGTTTACAACTTTGGACCTAAAGCATGTTTACAACCAAGTCGTCCTAGATCCTGAATCGCGAGACGCCACCACCATCAATACGCATCGAGGTTTATTTCGATATAAAAGACTACCATTTGGAGTAAGTTCGGTTCCCGACTTATTTTAATGCTTGATTGATAACCTCGTGAAGGATATACCTCACGTTTGCGCATACCTTGACGATATATTAGTTACCGGCCCATCGGAACATAGTCACCTACAGACTCTAAACATTGTGTTAGGACGTTTAGAAGAAGTAACTTTAAAACTCAGGGAAGATAAGTGCACTTTCCTTGCCGACTCGGCAGAATACCTGGGCTTCAGGTGGATAAAACTGGCCTCCATCCACTCGAACATAAGCTCAAAGCCTTGAAGACGGCGCCTCGTCCCAACAATACTAGTCAATTGCGTTCATTCCTAGGGTCGATCACCCACTAAAGTCGCTTTATTAATCAATCGACTACAATTCTAAAGCCTCTTTATCGACAACTTGAAAAGAATCGTTGCTGGAACTAGTCGGACGTCAAACAAAGTGCTTTTGAACAAGCAAAGACGGCTCTTACCTACTCATCTGTCCTAGTTCATTATGACCCCGAAAAGCCTATCATACTGAAATGTGATGCGTCTCCGTACGGCGTCGGTGCGGTTCTCATGCTCCGAATGCCTTCTGGTGCGGAGATGCCGATTGCTTTTTCATGAAGAACCATGTCACAGGCGGAAACCAACTATTCACAACTAGATAAAGAGGCCTTGGCAATAATGTTTGGCCTACATCGCCTCCACCTGTATCTTTTTGGCCGACCCTTTGAGATTTACACTGATCACAAACCCCTCTTAGGTCTGCTGGGAGAAAAATGAGGGATACAACAGATGTCTTTGCCGAGAATGCAACTATGGGCACTCACCTTGTCTGCATACACGTATGTAATGAAATACGTTACAGGTAGTACAAACGTAGTGGCTGACGCCTTGAGTAGGCTTCCCATTGTGGACGATGGCATTAACGAAGCACCTGTTTTTGGGACCATAAATCTTTTGCAGAACCTAGTCAACGCACCTGTAACCTGTCAACAAATTCGACAGTGGACATCGAGAGACCCTCTCCTGAGTCGGGTAAAAAGAGCCTTACAATCTGGCTGTCCGTCCTCTACCTCCCCTGATTTTCAACCATGCTTCAGCCGTCAGAACGAGTTAAGTCTACAAGACGGATGCATACTATGGGGTAATCGTGTAGTTGTGCCACCACAAGGCCGACGGGCTATCCTCAGAGAGCTGCTTAATGCCCATCCTGATACAGTTAGAATGAAAGCTCTCGCCCGCAGCTATGTTTGGTGGCCCAAAATTGACGCAGATATAGAAAACGTGGTGAAAGCATGTCACGTGTGCCAAATAACACAGAATACCTTACCGAAGGTTTCTCTGAAGCCTTGGGCCTGACCCGACTTGCCGTGGAAGAGGGTACACGTCGATTATTTTGGGACATTCCAAGGCCGTGTGGACTTAGTAGTGGTTGACGCCCACACTAAATGGATTGATGCGATTCCGACAGGAAGTTCCTGTTCATCACTGACTACAATCAACAAGTAGCGAACCGTCTTCTCTACTTTTGGGATACCTGGAATGCTCGTTTCAGACAATGGCCCGGACTTTACTAGAGCAGAATTTAAAGATTTCATGGAGAAAATGGAGTTAGACATTTAACTACTGCCCCGTACCACGCTGCTTCTAATGGCCTCGCAGAGCGTGCAGTTCAGACAATAAAGCACGGTATAGCCAAACAGACGTAAGCGGACTTGGCCACCAAGTTGTCACGCTTTCTGTTCAGCTATCGCATAACACCAAACGGCTCAACTGGTGCTTCGCCTGCAGGATTGATGTTTAAGCGGCAGTTGCGCACACGCCTCGACCTGCTTGATCCATCAACACATGATAGAGTCATTGCGAAACAGACGAAAATGAAAACACGATATGACGTAAACACCAAACCACGAGCATTCGCCCCTAACGAAAGTGTCTGCACGAGACTGGAACACGAAACGAACTGGTGTCCAGCAGTAGTTCGAACAGGCGAGGGGCAAATAGTAGAATTAGAGTTAGAAGATGGGAGAATTGTGCGTCGGCATCTGGACCAAGTTCGCAGCCAAACGGACACAGTAAGTGGAGAGTTCGGAAAGTTCGAACTGCCAGCAACTCTTGATAGGGATTCTGACATCCCGAGGACTGAACACCTACTGCCTGCACAGAGCACTACACCACCGTCCGAGGCGTATGTTCCTCCTCCTACTTCTACTCCGGCCAGCAGTAGCTTAGGGGCACAGGAGCCAGTGATTGCACAAAGCGGCGCAGAGGTAAGAAATGCCGCCCTGAGAAGATCGACCCGAATCCGCAAACCTATCCAACGCTTTCAGGACGAATCTTATTAGAACATTGTCAAACTATCCACTATTATCTTACTGTTCCCTCACTCCACACCTCCCCATGCTCTCCACTTTAAGGTGGAGGGAAGCAGCGTATCCTGCCTGGTCCGTCAGGACATCATGCCACAAACGCGTGACAAGCGAACGATCAAGGTCATGACCCCTGTTCACACCTTCTTTGTGCTGATTGGCCACCCATCAGCCTATGACAATCCCCTTTGCCATATGCCCGGCCGTTTCCCCAAGCCTTCTCACTTGTGCTGTTTCTCGTACTCAGTACATGTCCTATTTCCAATTACCCTTCTGTTTTGCATACATAACCGACAGTAAATGCAGTTAGACCGCGACAGCCTAAGCAAAGATGGAAAGAGGCGTTTCTGTGTACTGGAGCTCTCGGTGAGGCCTACGGGGGGGGGAAGAGAACGGTTGTATAATGCCGGCCTTTAACAATTCGTCTACGACTTCGTAGACTTCTGCTCGAAATCGTGCTGGAATTATGCGTGGGGGTTGCCGGATGGATTTGGTGTCACCTGTGTTAATTGTGTCCTGAACCTTGTGGGCGCGCCCGATCGTGTCGGTTGACCATGTGAACAAGCAACAAAGCCGAAGGAGGGTTTGACGGAGTCTATCGTGAGCCGCTAAGCCTGCTGTTGCTACGAGGGGCAAAATCTTGTCTGCGTCATTATGTTCTAGCGTCGCGGTCGCTACGACGGTGTAATTTCTCCCTCCGCGGTTGATTGGGAACATCAGGATGGGATTGCGCAGACAGACGGCGGTTCTTTGTGTGAATAACGCAGTCGTGGCCCACCAACAAATCCAAACCAAGAACTATGGTCAATGAGCTATCTGACGGGTAGGCGATAGTTGTGTCGTCTGTGGCGAGATGTAGAGATACGCTGTCCAAAATTGCTGTCAGAATACCGTTTAATGCACGTAGAGTACGGGAAAAACCCATGTTCCCTATCCGCTCATGTAACTCGCGGGTTAGGCTGAAGATTTTCACAAGAAAAGCATCGGCGCCTCTCTCTACTAAAGCTTGCTCATATGGGCCCGCCAGTGTAAAATATATTGCAAAACGGGGAGAGCATGACGACATATCCAAGTAAGTAGGCCCAACGAAGGGAGACTTGCTTTGTTGGTTGTGTCCACACCGTCGTGCCTGTGGCCGGAGGGCACCACAGCAGGAGTGCTCGGAAAATTGGTCTGGGAACCGGACGTGGAGGGCGGAGGCCTAGCCGACGGATGTTGCGGCTAGGCGAGAGGACGTGGGGACATGACGTGATGGACGATATGCCTTCAGACTGTATTCGTCATACAACCCACACGGTTGAGTGGCTGCAGCCAAGTTGATTAAGCGGTGCAAGAGAAGGATTTCGCTGGCCGTGCAATCCTGGAGACCAGTTCTGAACTAATGAACGATAGATCGGCTGATGTCAGCTTCGGGGAGAATGCGGCGAGCCGCGGCAGCAAGGTCCACCACGTGGCACGCGAAGTAGTCAAAAAATTGGTTGGGTGCTTGCCGATGGATAGCAAACCGCTAGTTTGCTATGGCTGATGTGCCAGGGTTTTAGAGAAATTAGAAGAGGATCTCACAAGAGTTTCTAACGTTGGAGGAAGGGATTTGCCCAGCGTCAATCGTGCGTCGGTGAGCGGAG